>JBBMJY010000005.1:19561262-19599077 GCA_037833715.1 Toxotes lorentzi
CACACACACACACACACACACACACACACACACACACACACACACACACACACACACACACACACACACACAAATCTTTCTTACACACTCCCTTCCAATTCAATAATGCCAATCCTTTCATTAATTATAAAACTGACAGTGTATCAGCAAAAAAACTGCAGTTTATCATAGATTATACTATATTACATTTAGGTTTACTGTAATTTACTACAATAAGGCCAAACACAACTTCTGTTTTCTTCTTAAAACCTTTAGTTCTATTAACACTGTTCATTTCCACCCAGTCACACAGCTTACTTTTTCTTGTTTGAAAGTGGGGTTCAAACACAGATAATCTTTTATTATGATAATCTTAATATAGGTATATGGTTAAAATATTATATAACTGTATATTTTTTGACATGCTGAATTTTATATATATATCTATATAGATATATAGATATATATATGTAGCATAAACCGCAGTAGAAAGGACTTACAAATCCTGCAACAAGCTCCACTTCCTGTAAAAATCAGAATACAGATATTTTTGTGAAATATACACAAACAGATACACTAATAAAGAATACTATGATATATTATACTTCCTGTCATGGCTCATTAAGTCTCATTTGATCTTATTTTCCTATAAAACACTGTTTAACTTTTTTTTTTAACTGTTTGTCATTATACAGTTCTGTCCTTGACTGCTCTCCACTATCACCTGCTCTCCCAGTCCTTCTCATTCCCTGTATCTGCTTGTCGTCTTAAATGCAGCAGAGACTGTAATCCCACCCAGCAGATTCCCACTAATCAGGGTCAGATAGAGCCCCATAGAGCCCTGATAAGCCCTCCTTCAGCCTTGCTCTTACTCCAGCTCGCTTTCTCCCTGCTCCATCTTCTTCCACCTTGTCCGCGGCCTACATGCTGTCCTACCAAATAAATGAATGAAATGAAAGATTCCGTATGTTAACGCACCTTATCCTGGATAGCAGAGAGGATTGTGCATCTGTCAGTAGAGGTGCCACACAGAGTCACACAGCAGCACAGAGAATCATTAAACCTCTGGTGAAGATTTCAGGCTGGTTGTCTCATTATACGGAAATGAGCACAGGACTCTAATTTTCAACAAACAAAGCATGAGTAATGTCATGATACTGCTCAAGAGAGAAGTGATTCATCACACTGTTACATTTTTCAATAAAAAATAAATCCTTCTGACATACAGCTTCTAATAAAGTCTTCAGTTTTGTAGCTATTAGGTGGCCATTGACAGTGTGTGTGTGTGTGTGTGTGTTTGTGTTTGTTTGTGGTTCTGGTTGCCTTGGGTGTCTTAAATGCAAAGCATCATGCCAGCTGGGCCATTTAGGATGGGGGGTGCAGCATGGCCAGTGTCGTGGGGTCCACATTGAGCAGCGAGTGAAAAGTTCCTTTATTAGACTAATGGCTGTGAAATAACTGAAGGGCCCTGGGGGGATTGGGGAGTGCAGAGTCCAGGGAGGGTCTGGAGTTGAGGTGGTCAGGGGCTGGAGCAGGAAGAGTGTGTGCATGCTGTGTGGGGAATGAGAAACCAAATCACTGGCTACATAAATGATTGAAAATGAGTCCTTAACTACCCAGTCCTTAGCAACAGAAAATGAGTTTTGATGGAAACCACAGTCTTACCTGTAACTTCACCAGTGTTTTAGCTGCCTAAACAGTGTTAAAGACTCACTTGGGTAATGTGTGACATATTTTATGTTGCTTAAGCAAGGAAAAATAACACCAGCACAAACTAGCTGCTGTTATTTGCCACCTAATGACCCTTTTCTGAAAAGGGTCAAGTGAGAAAGCATTACAGCAGTAAACCATTAGCACCAGAGGTGTGTGGATACTGTAATGTAAATCAAAAGAAAAACACATCGCATTCCCACCTGAACATATGATGTCTGCGTATGTTATGGTAGTTGTGAAAATAATTAGATTAGCTGGTTTGTGGGAGCGTGCTGACTGACTTTACTGACCTTCCTGCCACTGATCAAATTTATGATCTACTTTCATTTAGTGGAGTAGTCACCTCTCATGAATAATAAGTACCTCTTGTAACTGAATGGTGAGTCTTGGGCTTCATCTTATACAATGTCAAACCAAGCCACATCAATAATTTATCCTTTTTTCACAATTTAAACATCTGTTTGATCACTAAAACAAACAGATACAAACAAAAGATTATACATGATCAAGAAGTAGTTGCTTTCTCAGTTACTGAGCCATATATCTCAGGAGGTTTCGTGCTGGCAATGTGAGGATACTGGTTCCTCAGGCATTTATTGACAAATCTAATATTATTGTACTGAAATACATATTTAGTTTCTATAGAATACAGCAGTCTCTTATCCGGGATTTCAAGGTCACGATTGCTTTAGAAGCTGCCTGTAAACAAAAGGTTGCACAATAACACAAATGCGGGAAGATCATGGAATAAATAAATAATAATAATGCTAATAAAAACAGTGAAGAGTCTAAAAATACTTCCTTTTTGCCACCTTGATCATCATTTTTACTTGCATTATTAAATTTTGATTGGATTATCATGAATGATATTTTACTGCAGGTGGGTAACTGAGGAAATTGTTCTTTCAAATACATATATAACAATGTCATCTGCATATGTGAACATCTTCTCAGTGACATGATTCTGATAAATAAATTATATACAATGTAAAACTAACAGCAGTGGACCAAGGACAGAACCCTGTGGAATCCCTGTTTTATCCCTGTTTCTCCAAGACACACTGGTTACTGTTTCAAAACCTAAGATTTCAAACACTGTAGAGTTTTTTTCAGTGAGGTTATATTTGAAGGAGAATATTCTGATTCAACGCATAAAACACTTTTCTAAGATGCAGGAAAACTGCCTGCCCAACACTTTACCAAGTATTTTTAAAATTAAGGTTTGTCTATTTTAAGCCACTATGTCACCGACAAACACACATCCACACCTCCACCTGCTCAGTCTTGCTGCCTACTGCGATCGGAGTGCAGAGCAGCTTCAGAGAGTCCTTTGAAAAAGCATTGAGAGATGAGTGAGAAGGAGGGAGGGTATAGATGGTGGGCGTGTGTGCATGTGTCTACTGTGTAAGAGAAAGAGAGAGAGAGAGAGAGAGAGTGAGAAAGAGAGAGGGAGGGAGGCGCTGCATCAACCCGGCATACAGCAGCAGCAGCAGGCTGGGCTTAGGGATCTATTGTTCCCTGTTTTATTACTGCCAGACCTCGTTCTCTCTCATTAAGGAACCAAGAGAGAAACAGGGAGGAAGAGGAGAGTGAGAGAAGACCTCAGTCCCGTTCGTCCGGGATTACTTCTTCTTGGATGCACTGGTGGGGACAAAACAGAAGCAGAAAACACAATTAAGTCCAGCTCTCTACCTCGTGGCCAGGCTTGCTTTTTTCCTCCTGACTGCATTGGGAACTACAGTACTCAGTGTGCAGTGGCCATGGGGCTGGCCAGCAGAGCTGTGGGGACACTGGTGGTCTCGAGTCGGGCACCTCTCCCCTCTCTCTGGAGGTTAGCGCTGCTCTTTCTCTCCATCTGGGAGCTGGATGCACAAACCGCAGTGGAAAATAAACCCCTGTACATCTGGCAAACAGGTACGATCACCTTCTCTACTCTTTCACCCCCTCCCTCCTCGGGGGAAGGAAGGGTCCTAGAGATGCTGAGTTGTTGGATGAATGTCCCATTCACTACTACTCCAGCACTCTTGATGAAATATTAATCTGTGTTTGTGTACATATCAGGATGCAGGAAAGCTGGCGAACTTGCTCAAAGTGTTCTTCATGTGGTTTTGATGGATTTATTTGCATCTTTAATGTTGTTCACGTTATATGATTTCATTGAATAATCCTGCTAATGAAAAGAAACTGGTTATTTAAAGCAAAAGTTTCTTTCCTGAGCCTCTTTTCCTATAGACATGCATGTGGCAGAGGTTGATGCATTGGAGCCATCTTGCTACAGTGTAGTGGGGTTACATATTTACTGCAGTCCCTGAGGTGAACGTCTCTTTACCCCCCAACTGGGGGTTAGAGGAGCGGTCGGTGCTGGCTATCTTTAGGCTGTGCTTCCTCTGTTCTGGACTGAGGCATCTGGGACTCCTTGGCTGCCCTGTACTGCTATTGGACTCATTTATCACAATTTGACATGTGTGCAGTTGATGAGAAATAGTGTGTGCACTATGTGTAGCCACATGTGGCTAAAGTGAGCGGGGGAAATCCTAGCACGCTGCAAAAGAGACAGCGAAAACACTCCATCGCATTGCTCCATCATTTAGTGATGATGCAGGTGTTTGACTTGTGAAAGAACGACCCAGATATGAATGTTGATGAGTTAAAGCAGCGTGTTGCAAGTACAGTAGCTTTTACAGTGTAGGCAGCTGTGCAGTACGTTACAAGGCTCCCTGTTGTTGCTGTTTTGGGTGGTGCCCCCCGCTGATCGAGAGCTCATTCACTGTGAGAGTGCAGCACATGGTCAGAGGAACACAATACTGAAGCATGGTCAAGCGAGCAGAGTGAAGGAGTGAGAGAAAGCGGGGTGGGGATGTGGGGGCTGGGGAAGGAGTGATGGGAGCAGGACTAGGGGGGATGGATCTCCCTCAACCCATCAGGACAGGAGTGCCCTTTGGATGCAGCTGGAGATCAATGTTCTCTTTCACTACTGTCTAATCTCTCTCTGTTTCTCTGGATCAATGTACTGGTTTCATTGGGACCCTGCAGCCCCTTCCCACCAGTAGGGGCTGATCAATGGGTATAGTCCTGGCAATGCAGCTCAGCCCGTAAGGGATCAATGCTGGCTTTGGGTGGAATCTTATATGTAATCTATACTTGTTAATAATCTGTGTTTGTAGTATTTGTTTAAAGATATAATTACCACAAAAAGAAAAGTTAAATTTAATATATGTCTCTGCAGTAATAATCAGTGATGAAATATCAGTGTTGGTGGGCACTGAAAACAGTAAGTTATATCACTTTAACTCCAACAAGCGAATGGTTTTCAGCTCAGTGAAAAGGATGCCAAATGTTGTTACCCGTTACCTATGTCCATCTGTGACGTCAGCAGTCCCGATGTTACACTGTGCCATCAAGACTACTGTTGAGTTTGGCTAGTCTGGTCATTTCCTATCACCACATCTGGACTCATGAAAGAAAGACAATGCTAGCTGGAGTGTTCAGGAACTGCCAGTGACTCGGCAGGTGTTAAAATAACATTCACAGAATAAATGTCCAGTGCAAACGAGAGCTAACGTTAGCATCTGTACTGCCTTCCATTTTCAGAAATTCTAACCCCAAGGTTGAAAGTTGCAAAGGGATAGGCCGCTTGAATTGCTAATGGCTGACAGCTAACACTGTGTGTCTGACTTCTTTTCCCTCAGACTTCTCCAGTTACCGTTTCAATCAATGCCACTCAGAGGCTTGAGGCTTAGATACTGTTTCCGCAAACAATTTATGTGTATTTTATATATGTGAACATTTTAGATTTCTGAACACAAAAGAGAGAAGAATTCAACTTTAAAGATATAAAATCTAATGCATTTGAATCACAATTTGGTGGTATTCTGTGTTAAAACCTATGTTTATAATAAATATTATATTTTGACACTAGACATAAGGCAACAACTAATCAATTTCCTGAAAGGATTAATGTAGTATCTAACTCGATTCTAAAATACAAGTAGGTCAGATTCTCTGTGTATTCTCTATTGTTGCACCTTCAATGGCCATTTCTTTTCTTCTTCTCACATTTATTTTTGCTTACCAGCTTTATTGTTCACACCCTGTGCAAAGGAATGGAAAGCCTGTGGTATTATGTGCTGTACCTCCCACCGTGTTAAGGCAGGGGAGGAGATTAAGGATAGAGAAACCAGAGCAGATTGGCCAAAGTTAACCTAGATACTATATAGACATGTTTATGTGTGTGTCTCCTCTTGGCTTAAGTGCTTAAGTGGCTCACCGATGCTAATTTGTCTCACTGACAGGACTGTGGCACAGATGTTGAGATGAAAGACAATTAACCATTTTTGCTTGTTGTGTGTGTTGTGACAATTTTTGGTGAGATCCCGCCTTCTTATCGGAGCTCCGATCCTTCCCCACGTGCTCAACACAACAATGCAGGAGCCTTTTTCTGCACATCAGTGCCTTTTGTTTTGGGGGAAGCGTCAGGAGCAAAGAGAACCTCTGTTGAGATCTTGGAAAAGGAGATGTAGGGGAGTTGGCTACATCCACACCTCTGGTACAGAGGGGTGACTGAAATTAGTCACAGGAGTAATATCGGAGGTTGGGTTCTCAAGAGACTACTGTTCAGTTTGTACAGTTTCACTGAATGCACTGTGGTAATATTAGTTTTTAATCTATTTAATCATCCCCCGTGGACCAATACCAAGACTGATGCGTAACAAAGCCAAAAAATGCTGAGTGAAACAAACAGATGAGTGGTGATGTCACATTACTCCCCTACACTACCTGCATATGTATGGAATTTTGTGGCATTGTGTAATCTGGCACAGAGTGTAATGTATTTTGGCAGAGGACTTGCTTGGGTTGTCTCAGTGTTTGGAGCACAGAAGCCGCAGACAGAAGGTTGGGGATTAGATTCACGTTCCTGCATGTTGCTCTCTAGGGTTTCGTCCCACAGTCAGCTGGACTGGAGACACCAATTGGGAAGAGATTCGGTGTTTGTTCAACTTTGCAGATAACAGATAAATATGTTTTTTTTTACAACTTAGATCTTTTAGTTTTTTTGGGAGGTTTTACCACAAATTCTGTTGTTTCTTGCTTTACTGAAAAAAAAAATCTGTAAGAAAAGTTCAGAGGCTAACAAATACATTTTTCTGCTTCATGGAAATGGTTCTCTGAGGCAGGCAGGTTGGCAGCTGACATGGACAGGAAATCTGAGACTTCCGTAAAACGTCTTTATGATGGATCTGCTTTCGGTTGAGTTGAATTCAAGGCCAGTCCAAAGATTGATCAGACCTGTGAATGTCTAAAGTAAAAGAAAAAAAATTAGCAAATGTAATGCTTGTAATTTACATTTACTCACAACCTCATAGAGCAAAGCTTTTTACATGCTACACGACAACATTACTAAAAATGGTCAGGATGAAACATGAGCAGTCAGGCGAGACTGCTGTCTGTACAAGCAGCTTATTACAACCCACAGTTATGTAGTTAGGTGACCTTTAGCAGACGTAGTAATAACTAAAGCTAAGGAGGAAGGTAGATGACAGTGTATACAGAGCCACGGAATCCGTGTTAAGAGGTGGTTGGGTGGGGATTGACGGGCCAACAAAACACTCGGGATTTCCCATGTGAAACTGATTGTCAGTGTCATTTCTTTTGTCCATAACTGGCCCATGACATTAACTGTGTTTATTTTTGTAATTGATGGAACATTTCATTTAACAATAAGAACATACTTTTTTTTTTTAACCCAAACAATCTTTTCTTAAATCTAACCAAGTCATTCTTTAGCCTCAAACCAACCCAAACTGTTACCACTCCACAACCATAAACACGTGTTTATCATTGTTAATAGGACGACAAAGGTCCAGTACACCTGCTGCAGTGACCTGCCTTATTCTAATCTTTTTCCATTACTGTTATTTTTAGTAGATTCTTCCAACAAAGATGATTTGAATGGGAAACAGGACAAAATCATCACTTTGCACTGGCAGAACTGTTTAAGAAATCAAACCTTTATTACTTCATGGACAAAACTGCATATAGAGACAACTGTGAAATAGCACAATTGTTTTTGATTTTGGACATTACATATTAAGCAAATTTGACCCACAAAACCAGTGTCCTGACTGTCTTTCATGTGGATATGTATTGCTGGAGACTTCCTGGTCTGGTGCCGGACAACAATGGCCTCTGCAGAGCTGAACAAACCAGAGCAGTGACTGATGGTAATTAGCTGGGCAGTTCCCCTGTCCAGACCCAGTCAGCTTCAGAAAGAGCCACTGAATGGTGGCTATTTAGGGCCACATAAACCACACACACACAGAAAACAACACACTGTCTCTGCATTGTCCTCATGCAGCGTACAGCTCTGTTCAGGCCTTCCACCGCAGATGCTCGTGTCCATGTGGCGCACAAAAGAAAGAGGAGGCTTCACCTCGAGTCACATGGCTCACTCTTTGTTCTTCCTCCGATGTCCCCATAGAATAACACCCCCCTACATCCCTCTCCACCCCCGCCCCTATCCCCCGGGTGCACCGCCACTGTCACCCTCTCCCTCTCTCACCATCTCCCTCTCTCAAGGTGACCTTTAACCTCAGAACTAAGAGGGGTCTCGTAAGGGTATCAACGGTGAAAAAGAAGCGGGGGTGGAGGGTGAAATACAGCAGCTTCTCCAGATCAAGTGTCAAGAGCTTAATTCAGCCATTTACACCAGTAAATGTAATAAGCTGTGGGTGAACTGGACATCAACTGACTTAGGTTTATGAAGGTGATGCAGTGATACCAGTGCACTTCTTTTTAAATCTAAAGGTGTCAATAATGTGTTTATTTAAACCATTTTTCCAGCAGCAGCAGGAAGCTGCCTGAGGTAAAAATAATAATTTTTTTTTTTTTAAAAAGCAGCTAGCTTGTGAAAGAATTGGTCGATTTTTTTCAACAACCAAATTTTTACAGCAGCATGGTGTTTAATAGCTGTAGTACCTCTTTAAAGTGTTTACATTTTCTCAATGCGTAACCTCTTCAGGCAAATGACTGTGTCTCTCAGAGACACAGTCATTTGCGCTGTTGTGTGCTGTTGTTATTGCACCACAAACCCTCTAGTGTAGGGGGTTGAGTTAAACAGCTGGACCTACATACTGTAACACTGTTCACATCCAGCCTCCTACTACCAGTCTGCACTGGTTTTCTTTGGTTTCAGCTGAGGGTTCAGTTCAGGGTTTCAATACTTCTTCCAAAACTGCTATTTCAGTGCAGCTATGTCACTTACGTGCTCGCCATCCTAGATAATGTTGTTCAACTTGTAAAAATGATGAAGGTGCATTTTTCACTTTTGACAGTGTTTCTCTGCTTCCTGCTAAGCTAACCTAAACCTACCTGCACCTACCTCTGTACGTGACTCACGGTTATAAAACTGACAGTCTGTCGATCCTCTCATCAAACTTGAGAGAGATGTCTGACCATGCTGATGGAACTCTGGTGTGTAGCTGTTTTCTCTTTTGTTTATTTTGGTGCACTGCTGATGCCAAGCAGCCATTTCAATGAAAACATATGGATGTTCACAAGTAATTAAAAGGCATTTGTTGTTTTGAACAGACACTTGAGTGTCAGATGGGCCTGTGCAGACGGAGCTGGAGGAGTGCTATCAAGGCATCATGGAGGCGGGTGAAATCATTTCTGTTTTCGATGGGATTCATCAAGTGCCAAATTGCAGCCATTATTCTGTGTGGGTTTGAAGAAGCTAAATCCAGCTGTTCAATTCTGCCTGGCGTGTTGCCCCAGGTGGTGTGTATGTGTGTTTAAACACTCACACACAGGTGCACGTGCAGCCACCACTCCACTGAACTCAGCGCTGTCTCTTTGTCTCTCTCTCAGCTGTATGCTGTCTCTAATCAACCCTGTAATCCATTAACACTAACACACTCTTATTTCTCCTTTCTCTTACTTGACAAGTAAAAAAAAAAGGAATTTATAATAAGGTAGTTTAAAATCTCAACACCCTGACAAAAGCAGAGTGACAGTGCAGTTCATCCCACAACCACCTCCTTGCTATTTTATGGTGTTTCTTTTATTTCTCCCTCACATACAGCCATGGCAACACCCACTCATTTACACACTCATACACACACACACACAGCTATGGGCATTGTGTGTGGCATACCTCATTACTTTCAGTGAGAGGGCTGACAGTGGGGGAGGAGTGTTGCTGTCAGTATGCCACCAACAGGCAGTGGACACAGGGAGGCTGAGTAATTACATGGGAGTGGAGTTTGTTCGATCCGGGTGCGACTCCACTACATGGCTGCCACCTTGTCTGTTAACTGACAAGAGACCGGCGCAGACAAAATACACACTCAGGTTTGACTGATAAATGGGTTTACAGATGTATAGGGTTGACCCCAGCAAATTATTAAGCCCAGCACAGGTCTAAAGAGTGGCTGGCAGCCCCTAGAGGTCGCAGTGTTCATCATATCCACAATATGAAAGTGTTAGGTAGGACCAACAACTCATAGCTAAAAATCACGGGTATTCTTAGAGCTTTTCCAGGTGTGGGGTTAAAACTGTCAAGCTGGTCATGGGGATGGCTCTCGAGGTTTTCAGAAGGGCTCAAATTTAGAAGAAGTCTGACAGTAAATAAAGTAGTACCTTTGTGCCTTATTGTTTGCAGCAAATTTAATCAGACTGTGGCCTTTTTTGAGATACCTTGTCATGGACTGTATTGATCACAAGAAAATATTGGCCTGATTATGGGTATGATTAACAGACACTACAAATCTCATGTTAATCTGGTCAGTAGTTGTGGTGACATCTTACTTTGAATGGACCAACTCCTCTGACAGCAGAGAACAAATTAGTTGATAATACGTTAATAAGTGATGCTATAAAAAAAGTAAAGTAAAGTATAGCACCATGGCTGATGGGAACATCTTAAAGATATTTGATCAAAAACACAGGAATAATGAAATAATAAACCAGAGTGATCACAGTATTAATGTCTATTCCACATTTTATGGGATATTTCACTGGAAATATGAAAAAATGCTTCTGGCTAAAGTGATTAAAGTTCCTCTGATGAACCTGGTGATCATGAACATACATGACATATTTTATGGCAATCCCTCCCATAGTCATCAAGACTCAAAAACAATAATGTCAACCTCATTGTGGCAGAAGAGGAAAAATCAGGCAATTTAAATTAGGATTTATTCTCTTGGAACCATAAATTTCTCGTCCGAAGTGTTAAGGTAATCCATTTGATAAATGTGCTGAAGTTGCTGCCATCCCTAGAGCCTGTAGTAAACATATCAGTTAGGTCTAATTATGTTTGGAACAAACTTATTTAAATTGTGCCAAAAAGATGACAGGAATATTCCTTTAGGGTACACATACACTGTGTCTGATAAACCTACCCAGGATATGGAGCATCCAACGTGCTGTAGCTGTGCTGGCCCTGCTCATTCCAGTCAACAACTATGGAAATGTTTCCACTGATCAAGAGGTTGAACTCAGACTGCATAATGATTAGAATTCCCCTATCCAAGTAATATCATGTGTAGGTCCAGCTTGGCCTTATAGTTCCTTGATTTTCAGTCTATAATCACTATAATTAGTCTCCAAACCTAATCAGATCTATCATGTATCACCCATTAAAGCCCAATATCACAGTGTCTTCATGTCATGCTGCTCACTAACTAACAGACCTAGTTATAAAAAGCCAGTGAGCTAAGACTGGAGACACATGGAGCAAGTGGTGATGTTAAATGCCAAGCGAGTGTTTGTGTGTGGGTGCAGCCTTTGGTCCAGAACAATACTGATCCAACTAACCACATTACAGTGATTAGCACTGTCTTTCTACACTCAGATAAACCATTGTTTTCCCCTGGCTAGTTTATGCTCCCCATGTGGCTTGATTAGCCCTGGGAAACGTGCCGGAGGATTGGCCAAAGCAGCATTAAGAGCTTTTCATCAACCTGCTTCTTCCTCTCCATGCCAGCCTCTATTAGCACTCACCTCCAGCTAACCCTCAACTGACACACAAGCTAAAAACCCAGCCACCATTCCTTACCTTCAGATAGTAGACACGGACATGAGAATCACATAATGACCTTCCATTGGTTATACTGTAATAACCAATGTAGACCAATAGTAATTATAACAATTACATTAAATCCAAAGCCTAAAACTGTGTTTACACCAGGGATGTATTTGGCAATGGCAACACTGAGGTCATCACCTCTGTAACGTTGCAGTAATTTAAGAGCTTAGGCGACTTGGAGGGAGTTCACATTTTACAATTAAATACTTGGCGGTGGTGGTTATTCTGCAGACTCAGTCCTTTATATTTAGCCTTTGGTTCAACTACTTTGGACCAACAATAAATATAGAGTAAAATATATTTATTTATTTATAAGAATAAATAAATAAAGAACTAGGGCTGGATATCATTGTCTGTGCCTATACGACACTTACTAATGAACATGTCCCTTTTTTCTTTGAACAAAATTCATCAATACCATATAATTTAATAGAAATACACTGTATTTACATGGACATCGACCTCAGTATTTCTAAGATCCTCAGATTGAAATCAAGGCAAAAATTTAGAGGTGAACTGACTGGATGCAAAATCAAATAATCAGAAATCAATGACCAGTAGGCTACATATACTGCAGGCTAGAGCTACGGACTGCACAGCTGGTAAATTTACAGTACTCAGCAGCCATATCTTCCCAAATGAATTTTCCCATTCAGAACGACTTAAACTAAAATCAAACTTCAACTTCAGAGTAGAACTGACTTTTAAGGTGTCTTGTGTTTAGATTTAGATTCATTAAAACTGTGAACTGTGAACAATCTTCACAAAAACAATTCATATGGCTGTTTTCTGATCTGCTACCTCTATGGTGGAAGTTTGGTAAAGTTTCTGTAGCTAAAAGTACTTTATTAATTTATTAGGCCCACCTTGCCAAAGCTAGGGCAGGCTGATACAGCAGTCCTGTAATAAATCCTCCTTCATGAAGGTTACAATGTTCAGTTTTTATTGGAACTGTTTCAGAGAGGTGTGGATTCAACTGTAAGATAATTCTGATGGATGTCGCAGGGTTTACTGCATTAGTTTTAGGTAGGTGTTCCTAACAAACTGCTATGGTTGAAAGAAACTGATGTTGACTGTTGGTAGAAGACACGATGCAAACAGTGATATCTGGTGTCAGAGTTACACACTTTCTATATCCAACCATACATCCAAAGAATACAGAGAGGAAAAAGCTGTACATGTGCTTTCCATGTGCTTCCTCTTGTGTATGTCTAACACCATAATTACATTTAGGTTAATAGGGGAAAGTGTCTGGTAATGGGCCTCAGGCACATAATGGTTTTAATGATGGAGTCATGCAATAGCAGGCCCATCAGACTTAGACAAGTTAGTGTTACTCTGAAAAGCATCACTACACTATGAGACTGTGCTGTCAGAACATCAGTGACACACACACACACACACACACACACACACACACACACACAGAGTGATATAGTGGATAGAACTATTTTAGTTCTGTGTAATGTGTGTGTGTGTGATGTCTTATAAATAGCCAAGGAGCTGACATAAGGAGAGATTCACCTCTGGCAGTCAAAACCGTGCAGCTAGACAAATAAGATGAAGCACACACACCTACACACACACATAGAAAGAGCGTGGGAGAGAAATAAAACAAACTCATGATGATTTTGATGCCCACAGTAATGAACAAAGGATCCTATTTACTTAATGAAGAAATCTAAAATGCACCCATTTAGTAGGAAAAACATGTTTTATCCTGCCAACAACTAAGATACAGAGAGAGGAAATATGTTTCTAATATTGTATTTATTCCTAAGGCCATGCATGAAATATCTGACTGTGCCAATAAAGATTTTGCCTGGCCGTGTTAGTCTGCCCAATGCTCCTGACAACGGTATCTAAAGAACTCAGGGTATGGACATACAGGGTCAACATGACATCTGTTCAGCTCATTCATGCTCCTTAGAGGATGGTTCCTAATGATTATGCATGGCACTACCTTTAGATGGACTTTGGTTGGTCTGAATTACATAAAATCTGGTATGGACATCAGGTGGAAATTTCACCTTAACGCATGACTAGTCCCAAAAACAACTGGATTTCCATGAAATGGGTCATGGGAACTCATGATCTCCAGAGAATTCCCTAATACCTATAGTGACGACCCTACCTTTCCCCTAGCTCTTCTCTGGCTCCTCCTCATGTTCCCTTGAGGACTATCCCTTATGATTTTGATGAACCCCTCAACCTTGAGAGTTGTAGTACTTTCAGTCGATAAATTTGAAATTTTTTCGTTATCTTTGATTCCCCCACAGGCCAAAAGCTCATCTGCAGTACCCAAGAATTATTAAGTCTAATTATAAGTCTAATATTCAAGATGTAATTAATGTTTTGGGCAATTTTTCATGGACAAACTAGAAGGTTAAAATGTTCTCCAAATAGATTTTGATCATAACGAGACATTTAAAAAATACCTGGATATTCATTGTCCACAGAGGACGTGTGTCAGTGTTTTACAGTCTTAGAGAGCTCCCTGACTGTTAAGATAAACTTTACGCCAATCTGCACAACTGACAGTCAGTTGTGCAGATTGGCGTAAAGTTTGTTGAGCACTTTCATGCTTCCCAGAGGATGAACCCTTTCTGTTTTGGTCACTTCGTGAGCTTTCATCATTCTGTCCAGTTCCATATTGTACATTCTTTACATTCTTCAATATGAGAAAAACTTTAAGCTCCGTGTATTATTACGTACTAACTCGTATCTAACACCTTGGTATCAGTATATTACTTGTAGTACCCAACCCTTTGGTAATGAGGTATGTCATTAATACTGTATTTCAGCCTCTGAGGGGGTTAGGACTTCTGGTCATGTTGTGAATTGAATTAAATTAAACTTAATTCAGATGAGAGTGAGAAGCAGAGAGACAGATGGAGCAATACGAAATATGAAATATTTATTCTTTATACCAACAAATGCCGTAGAAACTCCCTTAAATAGCAACACTTTAACTGCAGTCATCACTGTATTATTCATCGAGTCTTAGAGGCAGCGGGTCCCTGGAAGACACAAACACAGTTGCACCAGTCTTCCTTGGCCTAATGAGGCCCTGAGGAGGCCACTGAAGTCAAAACACAACCAGAGCCCAGCAAGTGAGCTGTCTGTTTCATGGTGCAAAGAGACACACTCACCCTTCAACAAATGATCCTCCTGTAGTAAAAACAAAAGGAAGCAGTGCACGCTGCCTCGTGAATGAGAGGTTAAATTCAAGTACCAGGTCATCATAAAATATTATCTGGCTCTTTGTCACAGCAGTGCCTCTCTACATCTTTCCATATCTCGTTTAATCTCACCAGTAACTGATAGCCCATTAAATCAGTGAATAGAGATAAAGCTATGTCGAGTAGATAAATTGACTGATCACAAGTGGATGAGAATAATGAGAATCTTAGAGGGTAAAATAGGCCAGGACCACATTTATTTATAACTGCGTTATTAAAATTGTTATTTAAAAACTTGAATTATTGACTGCAAAGTTTTTCATTTGGACTGAAATGTAAGCACCTTTCTCTGGTTAACATGGCTGAAACAAACTGATTTACGTATACATAAAACAAACAAACAAAAAAGACAGTACTGCTGAGCACAGAACAAGTACCTGGGGGGGGGGCAAACCCCCCACACCCCATAACCGTTCACAGCATAACAGAACAAAAGCAATCGCATGACGCTGCACATACCCCCACCGACGACGACACAACCCTCCAAGGACCATCTGTCGTATTGGTGAGCTCACGAAAGACAAAAGATAAAAGACAGGGAGGAGGAGCATTAGCCAGCAGACATGGATGCAAACAGCATAGGATATAGATGGACACATCAGTTTTGGATGAAAGAGACACATTATCACTTTCATCCAAAAGTGATTATGATATTAGTTATTAGTATTTTTTTAATGTTTTATTGCACCTTTCTTTATTTATGTAGAGACAACCATGTACAAACAGATGACTATTAACCCATGTCACTTCTTGTTAAATAGTGCCTTGTCTGTCTGAGAGGTGATATGAGTTTCAAGTTTATTGGGGAAGGGGATGGTGGAGAGGCTTCTTTTCTACTTTTGGAGACTCTAGGAACCAAAAGTAAGCCTGCATTCTGGGAGTGCAGTGCTCTGGAGGGTTACTTTGGTACTGTGAGCTCTTTAAGATAAGATGGTTCCTGTCTATTAACAGCTTTGTAGGTGAGCAGGAGGACAATGGCATGGCAGTGCCATTTAAGGTAACAATATGTAAGGATGCCAGGTTAGGGATGACGTGGTAATTGAAGTTCTGGGCAGAAGCACTAGTTTAATCTTGGGGGGCTAAAGAGTAGGATCTCTATCTTGTCCTCATTTAACAAGAAGGAACTCGTGAGCCAAGCACTCCTTAATATTTTGGAGACAGTTTTGTAAATTAGTTACATCGGCCTAATTTTGGGAATCGCAGAGGAGGTCGATCTGAGTATCATCTGTGTAGCAATGAAAAGAAATATGATGAGTTTGGATGATTCTTCCCTTCAGGAACACGTAAAGACAGAAAATAAGTGGACCTACAACCAAACCTTGAAGAACCCCATTTGAAATATTTGCAGGTGCTGAGGATGAATTACCAATAGAAACAGAGCCTGTGTTCTGTGTCTGCCACGTTGATAATCTGGCAAGTCTCATATGAGTTAGCATGAGTGTGACAGTCCCTAGCAGCTTCTTGTCGTCTATGTTTACTTCTGTTTTCACTGCATTTCCATTGAAAAACATGGCGCCACAACCAGAAATATAACATTTAAACGTGTAAGACCAAAGTAAACTGGATCCACATCTGCATCAGATGGTGTGGATTAGAGGTTTTAACCTAACCTGGCTGTCAGGAATGGATTAGCTTCACATTACTCCTCCATATTGCTCTGGCAAGTGGAATACTAATGCTTGAATGAATTAAACTCTGCTGTCTGAATTATCAGTACAATCAAAGAGTAACTAGCTTCACTCGTTTCCTGAAAAAACCCCAGAGGCACAGGGATATCAAACTCTGCTGCCGTGCTGCTGCAGTCAGACTCAAGTTAGAGGCTGAGCGTTGTAGAAAGATACTAAATACATTAAGCAGCTTGAATCATCCCACTTTTGGGACTAAAATTAATTTTAGATTAATTTAGCAACTAAGGCCACACACATTGAGATGTCAAAGATACCAGATTTTTGGAGAGAGACAATGTATCTCAAGAGACTTCCTGGTAATTGAAGGTTGAATTAGAAGAAAAATAAAGTTGGATGCAACCAAAAGGAAATTATGATGGCAGACCATCAGGTATGGCCATTTGAAACAGCTATTAACACTTTTACCTTTATTTGAAATAGACTGAAGTATTAACACTATGGAAAGCGACGCAGAAGGCTGAACCTTCCATCCACATGCTGTGTGCAAAAACATTTTTTTGGTCATTAAGGACAGACTGCCTGAAATCATCATCAAACTGTAGCTGCGGTTACATTTCCAAACCAGGAGAAGCTCATTTTTAACATTTTAACATTTTTAAGTTTTTGTGTTTTTGACATAACTTTCCATATACTGCACATGTACAGTTTACATGACAGAACTGTATTTAGGAGAATGAGTGAGTGTGACCAGGCTCATCAAGTCTTATAATTGGGTCATATCACATAATATGACATGAAATAAGCACAGCGGTCGATCTGGAATGGTCAGGGAGCTCTGCGGGGAGCTGCAGTGCACTGTGGGTCAGACAGTGCCTCTGACTTTGATTTATGGACAGAGCTGTTCCCTGACCGTGGTGATTTGATTACAGTCGGCATCCTACTGCTACACAAGTAAGAAACTAGCAAGGACCTTGCAAACAGGATGTCTAATAAAAAACACTCCTTGGTGCATTGTGCAGAGAATGCACAAGGCATATGGTAATGTATGCACAGTGAAAAAGAAATTGAAGCTATCACAACTTCATCTATAAAGGGGCATGAACAGGAGCAATATGTGCAGAATGAAAACTGAGGAAAGTGTTGATATCGTTTGGGGGGGAAAAAGCTGCAAGGAAAATGAGTTTTTTCTTTGTTATTCCTGTCTCCTGTTAGAAGTGAGATTAAACAGCTTGAAAGCTGCTGTCTCTTCATCACGTGCAAATGCTCACGTATGTCCAAAAAAAGAACACAACGTTCAGTTTATAATGAGGTGAGGTACAGACGGTTAGCAATTTATAGTGATGCCTGATCATTACGATTGGCTGAAAAATCATGACAGTTAAGTGTTGTTCCACTACAGTCCTCCAGAGCAGCTTCAGTGCTTCTTGTCTTGGAGTTGGAGCTCTGCTGGACGGATGAACAGCATCAATTGGTGTTTTGATGATTGTGGTGGAGT
Organism: Toxotes lorentzi; assembly: GCA_037833715.1. Taxonomy (NCBI): domain Eukaryota; kingdom Metazoa; phylum Chordata; class Actinopteri; family Toxotidae; genus Toxotes; species Toxotes lorentzi. The sequence continues at coordinate 19,579,407 of JBBMJY010000005.1, forward strand.
GCTGTGTAAGACATCGCTCCAAAATCTTCCATGCTGAGTTGGGTCGAGCGACTGTGAAATAGCACATATGGAGTGTTGAAATAGCTGGCTGTTCCTTCATGTGTTTGTACACACTTCTTCCGTGACCTAAATTGGTTCATGACCTACAAATTGCTGTCTGCGCCCTTGCAGAGAACAACACTATTTCTTCGGTAGTGGATGAGCTGCCAGGGTTGCTGCTACTGTACTTCTTCGTCTTCTGCTGCCATCCTTTACCTAAAGTGACCACTACAGGTGTTCACGTCCACTGAGATCTGACCGAGCGCCTTCAAAGCCCGTAGAAAGAGATGTAAGTGAAAAGAAGACAAACTTTGTGGAAGAAGACGATGGTTTCACTGGTGTCATTTTTCATCTGCAGGTGTCTGTCTACAGGGCCAGGAGCTATGTGAATTACAGGCGCTGGTCGATTCATCATACTTACGGCAGTCACTGAGCTGTACTCCCTGGAGGAATACTCCTTCAAATCATCCTCCTCCTTTTTTCCCCCAACAATGCACCATTACCCACAACCCACCAGATCCTCTCTGCCACCTCTGGCTCATCAAGTTCATTCAGTATGGGACTCAGCTGAAAACTGAGTGTGGACCTGTTGGCCTCGTAACCGTGTTGACAGCAAATACAAAGCAACAGTGAGCTGTTTGGTTTGTTGGATCTGTGTTTACTTTTGTTCAATATGCAACAGATTTCTACTGTTTCTGCTGCTGATGTAAAAGATTGGTGCTAAAGGGTGCTCACTGTTGACCTTGTACATCAGAGTCAGTGAGGGTCATATCAGCATACAATGATAAAAAAGGTCAATCTTCTTATAACCACACATCTCTGCTTGGCAAAATTAATTTGTAGTTTGAGTGATGAGATTACTCATGTACAAAAATGACTCTCTGGCTTAATGCTAAAGCTCATGGACCAGGAAAAGTCTGGGGAGCAAAGTGCTTTTGCATCTGCTCTTTGCATTTTGATATTTCCTGTGTGTTTGAGATATTTTGACAAGGCAGAAAACAGCCACCAATAAAAGCCTACAAGCTACTGCTACAATGGTAAACTTCTAGGATTATTATGCTAATGGAATAGCCATGGAAAGGGTTCAGCCTCTAGGAAGCATGATTGTCTTAAGCACATTTCCTCAATATTTCAAAAAATATGATCTAATTGTGGCATTAGAAAAAAAAAAGTTAGGTCAAAAAATACTGTTAGCATAACGAGAAACATGAATATTTATAGCAAATTTCATGTCAATCTTTTCAGTAGTTGTTGAGATGTCTTGCTCTCTGGCTGAATGGACCAAACAGCACCCATAGGCCCCTAGCATCCATAATGCTAATAAAATCACCACCAATGGGGTCTACCATACTGCTACAATGCTATCTTGCAAGATTTGTTAAGCTAATGAGGAAGTCAAAGTGACTATAACCTCTTTCACACATGCGCTGCAAAGCACAGCAAGCAAGCAGGTGTGTTGGTGATGGTGTTCTATCCTGTGTCTTCTACCACCTAAACCAAATGGAGTATTTCCAGTAGGTGTGAATGCATCTCACACTCGTGTGAAAAGGAAACTCTGGAACAACGTCTGGAGAATCAGGCCCAGACATTGTCCAGAGTTCATATGTGTAAAAAAAGATAGTGTGCTAAATCTGGATAAGACATTATAATATACACTTCTGCTTCTTGTTTACTAGCTTTTCTGGTCTGCTTCAGAGCTCTGATGAAAGGTGTACAGTCATTTGAATTACTCATAAACTTCGCAGCCTATTTGCAAATAGTCTGCAATCCTTGCCAGAGTAGATATTTTTAGGATGGTTCTCATTTCATCTTGTTTAACCCATTTTCTCATCCCTGCTGTTTCTCCTCAGTGTGTGTGTGGAGCTCACGCCGACTCTGGCTATGGAGCTTAGGCTCTCACTGTTTGGCTGTCCTGATTACATGTCACAATGCATGTGGGAGATGTGACGCTTGTTATGGCTCAGTGTATAAGGGCTAGCATTAACATTCACAGGCATATATAATGAAAGGCTAAATACTAGTGTCTCTACACTCTAAAATCAGAATCATGTTTTTGCATACATGGAATTTGACTCCTGTTTCTAATGGCTCTCAATGTATTTTCACACCAATATGTTCAGGAAGATACACATGAATATGCAGGAAGAACAAGGGCAGCACAGCTAAATAAATCAACATAAACAAATGATAATTATGTACAAGCCAGTTGGTGAAATAAAAAATTGATACACACATGCCTCACCTACTGCTTCCTGTCTGTCAGGAAGTTGGTGATCCACTGAGAGGTGGAGGTGGGGAACAGAGAGCTGGGTGAGTTTGGAGAGGAGGTTTTCTGGGATGATGGTGTTGGAGCCTGCAAACAGAATTTTTGCACATGTCCCTGGGGAGTCAAGGTGTTGCAGGACGTGGTGCAGTCCCATGTTGACTGCATCCTGTGATGTCCTTGAGGTGGGTCAGCATCAGTCCCTTCATGACCGCAGATGTCAGGGCAATGGGCCTGTAGTCACTGATTCCTGTGATAGAGAGTTTCTTGGGGACCGCGATGACCGCGAAGTGGGGGCGTGGGGGCCTGTTAGTCAGCTCAGCCTCTCAGACAGGAGGGTGACACACCCTCTGGGTCTGTTGCCCCCCTGATCTTCTGTCTCAGAAGCTGCTTTCACACATGCACTGCAACCCTGAACCTTTCTAGACATCACCCAGAGGAGCTGTATGTGAGAACGTAAATGTCCGAATCGGTTGAACTGGACTTTACCCTGCCAGCTCCCTGGTACACTGGCTGTGTAGTGTCTGATTGAGCTGTTGTGTGAACTGAGTCGGTCACTGTTTGCTGAACTCACAGTGAGCGAGCGGGTATGTTGATGATGTTTCTGTCCTGACCAGAGCATCAGTTCCGAACATTGTCCAGAGTTCATATGTGAAAACGACTTAAAAGAGCCGACACACATCGGGCTGAGATGATTGTTGGTTGTGTGATGTCTGAGATGGAGCAGGTGAGGGGTGTGAATGCTGGTTTGCTCTGCTAAAGTCCTAAATAATAAGGAGGGAGTCTGGATGTTTATGTTCCATGCTGGTTATCTGCCAAATAGGATAACAGAGGAAAACTCCCACAGAGAACAAAAAAATGTGCAGCCCACATTTTCCTTAAAGCCATGACATCTGTACACCAACTTTCATATATGTAAAGACAGATTCCACCTCCCCTCTTTTTCCCCAGTTGCTCCTTTTGCAGACAGAGATGAAAACCAGGAAGCTGTAATGAGCTATCTGGGGTGGATTCATGAGCACAAGGCAGCTGAGGGTCAGATGATTTTTACCTCAAATACGACCACTTGTTATCTCGCGACTGACGTGTTAAACAAATACAATGTCTGTGAACGTTTTAATGATATGTCCAAGACAAACTTTGCAACACATTTCCTTTAAAATGCATTAGCTGTGGAGCTTTAGTTGTATGGAAATGTAATTTATAGGGTTGGAAAAAACTTGATCCTCCTTCCTGGTGGCATGGATGCTGACAAAGCTACACTTCACAAGGTGTGTGTATTATCAATACCCGCAAACTCCACATATTACTGGGCGTCTTCTTCACTCCAGCCTCACAGTGCTCATGTGGCTGTGTTCCCGCTCCGTCTCAGCCTGTCTGCTCATGTTCCAGAGCCAGTATTTTGCCTGCACACTCTGCCAGGCCTCCCTGTCTATTTGACTTCACCGCACCGTGTTGGATCTCTGAGGTGTTTGTGTGTCTGGAGTGACATTCCCTAGTGTGTCTGTTTCGCACCATTGGCCAGCAAAATAAAATGGTCTGCATACTGCACTGACATGTTGACACCCATACACACACTCACACATACACACACACACACACACACACACACACACAACTACAAATGTATCACATTCTACACACACATTACCAAACCGTCTGCGTCTGTCTTCTCTCCCTCTGTAACACACACATACAATTGTATCGTTAATGCTCTGTTTGTGTGGATTGCTGAGTCAGTGTGGCCCCTCATAACTGCTACACAACATTATTCTTTCCACTTCATCATTTACTGCCGGTGCGTTAAACAAAATGTCACAGGCAGATAAGTGTGCTCCACCTCCTCAATGGCTGTAATTTGCTCGCCACTTGAGGGGCTAATGGCAAGCAAACATTACAGCTGGAATTTGGTAAGTGTTGGCGTGTGGCTTGCGCTAAACAAAAAGGGCATCAGTCCGTGCTGGAGTGCTTCTTGGCTGAATGAAACAATCATCAGATAACGTTCAGACAGGAACGGCGTTTTTTCATTATGCTGCACAAACTGTTACCTTTCTTTCGACAGCTGTTTGCAGCTTTAGATGACTGCTATAAAACCACAGTGCATTTAAAATCACAGTGCATTTAATCTGGCTGTTCTCCACATAGTTAACACACACAGAGCAGCACTGCAAGAAGGGGAATCAAATGGGTTTGATACTTGCAACCTGCAACCAAAAGAAAAATTCCAATCCAAATTTTTATGTTGACTGTTTAGACGCAACTTGCTGTTGTCACCATCAACAGACTATAAACTGTAGAGATGAATAACTCTAATCTTTTTTTTTTTTTTATCATAAAGGCAGGCTGCTTCATATCCGGATAAGCAGTGCTGCAACCAGTAATGAATGGGCAGTATGTGTACACAGCGCCGTGTCAGTGACTCTTGGCTTATCATTCCTAATTGGTTCCTAAGTAGTGACTGACTGATATTAGATTATACTTACCAAAAGTCACAAAGATTATTTTGTTTATCAGAGTGAAGAAGCCTGTGAAACAGCACTTTCACCATGACTCTTATCTGATGTGTCTCTCTATCATTAAAGCAGCTGTAATCTTTTTTTTCTTTTTTTTACAGTAAAAATGTATCAAATAACATTGTGAAAATAAAGTGACAGCGTGAAAGGGGTCAGTCACTTTCACCTCAGCTCTATGGAGCCTTGAAGTGAGTCTCTGCTCACTGCGTAGCTGTCTGCCCCTTATCTTTACTGTTTTGGTTCACCTCCGCCGCTCTCGTATCGTCGCTCTCAGCAGCAGCAGTAGGCAGCTGTTTTCAGAGGAAAAATCCATAAAAGCCCTGTGTGCATGACCTGCTCAGAACCAAACAGCAGAAAGATACAATTGGAGACGAGCTGGTGAACGCTGTTGAGCATGTAGCAGCCTGAGTGTGGACCCCAAACCCAAAAGCTAAAAAGAGTCTGGGCAATCTGTGGTTTCATAGTCAGCAAAACACACCAGCCACTAAAGATCCACACCCACTGGTTTTTCTGTGTAAGTGCTTTCTATGCACACTGGCAACATCAGGTATTTATGGAAAAACCATTTCAGAAATAAATAATTATTCAAAGCAACTAATTATGCTTCAGGCATTCAATCAAATATTGTATTGAAGAAGTGGATACTGTAGGAAAACAAATGGAGCAGTGTCAGAGGACATTCATTATAAACATTTCTAAAACTCATACTGGTAATTGAGGTGGCATTACATTACTGTCTACACACATTTGTGTTGGGACATGTCTGATATTCCAGCATCAGCTCTTCAGAAAAGTAGCAATTATTTCACACTCACTCCTCACATCCACTCATCCACTCATTTCCAGCTACTGGTTTCTGGCCACCGAGACCAGAGAGTAAAGAAGCCAACTGGAGTCAGTAAAGCAGCTTACAGTGACACAGCACAGGGCAACTGGACATTAACCTTCAGGTGCTGTCACTGCATGGTCACTGGGCAGTGTGCTGGAGCGTGTTCTGCCTGTCAGAGCAGCTGTCCAAACACTGCTGTGGTTATCTCTATCTTTATCCATCTATATCTGTCTGTGGGACACAGACAAATAACTCCAGAGAGAGAGAGGAGAGAGAAGGTCAGGAAAAAACTTTATGGCTGATCTGTTGCATCAGTATCAGCCTCAGAAATTACATGTCAAATAAACGAATGTACTGAAGCTGATCCTCACATGTTTTTGTACTCTCATTACACAGCTGCAATGTTTTGACCCTATTTTGAGCCCAAATGAAAATGAGCACTCACTGTCAGTTCTGCTTTAACTGTCAGTCAATCAGCAGGATCCTGCATTTCAAGCCTGGCCCATCTGAGTCTCCCTGTCTCTGCAGTCACTGGAGATTTAGCATACACGCTGCCTCTGCCTCCACCCTGGTAAAAAAAAAAAAAAAAAAGAGCAGAATATTCAGGGCTGTGAGTGTCCCGGGGAGGCCGGCCTCGACTGCTCCCCACCACCGGCTTCTTTTCGCTGATGCTCGTTTTTTTCTTAATGAGACAGAGCCAAGCAGCAAAGTGGGAGGAACCAGAGGATGAAATGAAGAGACCCTCTCTGAGCTAATGGCACATTGCAGCAAGCTAATTACAGTGAGGCTGTTTGCTCCTCATTTGTTGTAACCGCATTGTGTTGTGATGTCTGTTCCACTGTAAATCCAGACTCTGAATTTACCCAGAAAAACAAAACAGAACAAAAAAAACAGGGACAACAGGGAAAAGTCAAAAACTGTTATTACATTTCAGCTCATGTGAGACTGGCCTCACTGTGAACACGTTCTTTTTGAGAGTGAGACGAGCAGATGAGAATCAGCTGTCAGATATAGTCATGGTTATGGATGAGGTTTAGGTGTGAGGTACAGTAGCCTCTACCAAAAGAGAAGAAACACAACTCTCGTTAATTCCAAAGGTGTCTTATTTAAATTTTGTTTGTTGTTTGTTTGCTCTCGGCTGGCTGACAGGGCAGCGTACAATCATGAGCTCTTGTTTCAGAGTTGGTGGTGTGTGTAACTTCTGGAGAGTCATCAAGGCTAAGCTAGCTGCTGGACCTTGACAACTGTTTGTTAAACTACAACGTCTTTTCTGTTTCCACACACATTAAATACAGAAGACGTGAGCTGTTTAAAGGCAGCTTTGATGGAGCTGACAGCTGAGTAACAAATGTAAAGAAACAAGTCATTTTTGCTGTAAAAAAGCAGTGTAATGAGTTTTTCAGTGAGTAACGTGTGATTGCTTTCTGATTACAATTTTCAAATCTCTGGCTGCTTTGGCAAAGATCCAGTCCATACAGTGTAGTCCTAACGGATGATTTTGACGTAGTCTCCCTGTGGGTACGAAGGAGCCACGCACCACCAAGGCCGCACCCTCTGACGCTCATCTCCCTCAACTCATCCCTGCATACGGACTGAGGTCATTATTCTGAGACTTGAGGTTATTTTAGAGAGGAGCTGTAAAGGTCAGTAGCTGCAGGGCTGCATGGAGTCAGAGAGGGCAGGGAGGATACAGGACCGAAACTATCAGCACACAGAAAGGTTATGTTAAGTTCACATTTTCCACTGATTCCAACAAATGCAACAAATGCACAACACTGGTACCGACTATGAAACTGGGACACACACTTGACAGTAACACAGTTCCCTCTGTCTGAGAACCGGCTAACATCACATTTCACCTCCCCCGAGGACGTCATGCTTTAACACGATGAGCGTTCAGGGGAAGACGTCCTCTGAGCATGAGTCAATATTGTACAAGTTTTATTTTCTCCCTTTGTTTCATATCCTGGAGTTTATCTGGAGATAGCATTCTAACACCAGTACCCATGGGGGAGGTCGCAGTAATCCCACATTACCTGTTTAATGGCTTTAGCATTTCCATTAGCGACAGTATTGTCAAAATAGTTGCAAAGACATCAATTAACGGCTTCCAGGCGACATAATGTGTGCCCTGGAGGCCACATTACATGCCTGCTATATTAGACAAGTGGGAATAGCTTAGCCTGACAATCAGACTGAACTTCCATTTTGTTTAACAGATCTGAGATCTGTGGGCAACAGTTCAGAAGTCTAGCGAGGAACAGCTAGCTACTAAATCTGAATCTCAGACAGTGTGGTGCTTGGCTAACGTCTGTGTTGGTTTTGGATACATCATTTATAGTCACCATGTCTGAAACCTTGCCTAGTACCTGTCAGCGCCCTGTCACTGTTTGTGAATGTGGATTATTAGTTGGACTAATAAGACAAGTGGTTTTCTTGTCCTGTGGTTTATTTAGCTAGTTATTTAGCTAGTTATTTAGCTAGTTATATAGCTAGTTAAAAAAAAAGGTTATTACAATAATTAAAAACAGTGAAACATATTGACCAGTCATACTGTACCCTCTATATACTGTATGCTATGCTAAGCTTGCTTAAACAACATGTATGAGCAGCTTTAACAGCAGCTGCACTGAGAGCATCAGTTCTTTACAAGCCACTTACAGTATGATGGCTTGTTTTAATGGTAACTACTGTGTTTTAAATTGCTGATGTGCACAGACACTGCACTAATGCATTCACACTGGACAGAGGCCGCGAACAATGATAATATTACCTGATAAAATTACAGTGTGTTGGAGAGATTTAGTGGGTTTTTCCTTTACTGGCTCAGCTTGTCTTTTTCTATCATTTCACTTTTTCACATGTAGCTGTGTGTTTCTGTCACCCAACAACAGCAACATCCAACTACCAACTATCTGTGACAAAATATTCTAAATTCAAGGTTTTCTCACCGGCTTGTTCCACAGCTTTCAGCCGCATCGAATTCAAAAATGGAAAGGATGTCCCAGTTTATGAGCAGCTGTTACACTGTGACCTGGGTGTTCGCACTGAGGTCACATGATTTTGTACCCTCGTCTGAGAACACTGACCCATGAATTCAGGTTCCAGTTTGACTTTCCCTTTAGAAAAAGACAAACGTGCAGCTCTAAATGTTTTAAATAAAAACCTAAATGCTACACATAAAAATACAGTCTGCCTTTGTTTGAACCTGCCGCAAGAATGAAAGTTGGACGGTTGTAAAATGCCATACTTTAAACCTATTAATAAACTTTTTTATCCAGGTCAGTTATTGGCTTTTACAGAGTGGCAACCCACCACCGCTACAGGCAGAATCTCCCACTGTCTGCTCTCCTACAGTGTTGCCTCAGCTCCTTAAAGCCATTCACGGCCATGTTGTCAAAGAATGATGAAAAACAGCTTTCAGAGACATACTGCTGCACTGATGAGCGACAGGTTTTATTTTACCCAGCGTACGCTCTTTTTCCTCTCTTTAACGCCACAGTCTCTGCAGATGTGTCACTGCTGCTCTACCAGATCGGAATATAAAAAATCAGCACACACTAACACACAATTTGACATGATGAATTAGTGGGTGGACAAGATAAATACTTAAAAAAGAAACTAAATCAGTGTTGCAAACACTGCTGCACAGGATGAGTCATACATAATTGTGTGCCACTTAGCAGGACTTATCCACCCTCTCTGTTCACTGTACATATTCTGTCCAGTTTCCTGGATGTAGATTTCCTTCTCTCCTCTTCATATGGATGTTGTCATCCTCCACCATGCTGCTCTACCAGGGGGTACCCATGGGCATTGTGGGTAATTTCAAGCCACCAACGTAATTAAATTTACCTCTGAAAACAGAGGACTGGGTTGTGGTAGTGAAATGGATATGCAGTCCCTCTGAATACTAACCATGCAGAGCTGCTAAAAGGAGGTTTTGCTCCAGTCAGGTTAATATTGCGACTTGGCACGAACATCATTATTAGCCAATCAACCATTGTTCCTTATTGCTGTTTCCAAAATGGAAGGCTTACACTGGATCCATAGGTTATCAAAGGCTGAGCTGAGGAGCTGAATGTTGTGAGATCAAATGAACCGATTAAAGTGGTGGTGTTACAGCACGCCATCGGTTACTGTGTTCCTTTAACATCCTCAGCGCTCAAAGCCTGACTGAAATTCATTTGCTTTTTTTTCTGCTACAGCACATAGATCTGCTCTATAAATGACGTGTCCTGCATGCTCTCGAGAAAGAAGCAGCATATAAAGGGGAAACATTTACAATATATTTCATATTTATATCTAAATGTTTTTGTTTCGTGATGGCGTCACCCCTCTGTGCATGAAGTTGCTGCAATGCTGTCGTTTCTCTCTGTGTAGACAACGTTTAGCCAAACAAACCATTTTATTTTTACAGTTATTGAGAGGAAGTATTAACATCACCGTCCTATCACCGCCTCCGCTGTGGTGACAGACATGAAATGAGCTGCTTTCTATTGTCTCCTTCTTCTCTGCAAGCGTGGACATGTTTTATAATGGCCTGATGAATGAGCTACAAATAAACCATCCACCCAGCTGATGTGCAGACTGATGATCAGCCAAGTCGGCTGCAGCAGCTCTCAGTTAGAGCACCTTTAGCTTCCATAATGTCATGTATTTACAAGTGAAACAGAATATGGAGGGTTGATAGAAAAAAATAACAAACAGATAGAAGTCTGTAAAGTGCAGAGTGAATCATCGCAACTATTTTAGATAGTAATAAAAAAAGAATTTTGATATTTAAAGGCTAAAAAGAAAATGCCTTTTTGAGCACATTTAACTTACACTAAGAGGTAACACAAAAATTAGGACACAGACACAAGATAAGAATTTGGAAAAAGCGGTTTTCATCTCATGGGGTTATAAAAAAACACATCCCTGCAGATATCAACACTCGGGCTGAATGGTGTGATCCTCACACGTCAGTAACACTACAAGTTTGTTTACGTTGTGACTCTTTGCTCCTGTCGACTCAGCTGTCAATCAAACACATACACCTGGTCTATATTTCTGATAAACCTCCAAAGATCTTTTCTTCTTTTTATCAATAATAAAAAAATTAGAAAGACGACTGGCAGGATTTTCAACCCCAAAACAGGACGAGAATGGGGATTTAGCTTTTTAACATTTGTTCCCACACAGGGCTGAAGACTTTAATGCCATGCGACGCATTTATTCATCCCATTGTGCACCGCAGGTTTTTCAACATGCAGATAATGCTGTGGATGTTTTAATTGGCTGGCCCCCTGCTGTGCAGATAAAACAGTTTGGTCCTATCACTGTAACAAGTGATACAATAATAAAGCATGTCAATCTGACATTTTGCTTTCAGCTCAAGGAAGAGGCTTGTAATGGCTTCACAGAAGGCACAAAAAAATAAAGGGCGGCAAAACAGAGCGGCGGTCTCTTGCTGTGAAAAACGATTGGCTTAGTGGGATGTCGATGTGATTGTGGCTGACTGAGTCACTGGATTATATGTAATTCTGCAGAAATGTGTTTTCTTGCATGTTTGTCTGTGTGTTTGTGTAAACCAGTGATTAGTATTTAGTGTGAATGTAGTTTTAGAGTTGGTCTGGATTAAGATGAGCCCTGCTCCATTCTTAGCTTTTTACACAGGTCCTGTGGGACTCCTCAGCTTTCCATTACACCCAGCCAGGTGAATATCACTGCAGGGCAAAGGCAATCATTCCCCCGCCAGTGCATGAAATGATACTTTAACATTAAATATTAATGCAAGCTATTGTCTGACAATGGTGCCCTCCATAAGACCGATGTACTCGGGGAACCCAGAGAACACATTTGTCATTTTATATTCTGGATGTCGGTGGCAGCCAAGAAATGAGTCAGGGATGAACCAACCTCTGAAATGATTTTAAACACCCTGCTACTACAGAGGCGACAACGTGTGACACAAGGACCTTGCTTGTTTTGTTTTTTATTACATTTTCTCTTTATCATGATTGTCTATGTCATTTATCCAGTAAAATAACAAATATTTTCCTACTCCAGCTTCACATATGTGAGGATTTGTTGCTTCTCCCTGTTGTACCAGTTTTAAATTGAATAAATAACAAAACAGCCAATGTGAAGATGTGAAGCTGGGCTCTGTGAAACTTTGATCTTTGTCTTTGGTCTGACATTTGATTATCTAAAGAAATAGGAGTTTTTGGAGGGTAAAGTTGAATGAAGTGGAATATTAAGCAGAAAACCTGATGACCATGATGAAGTGTAAGCTGTGGAGGATGTCTGGTATTGGTCTGGTTGTGAGACTTGGTTTCAGCACCAGGAGCTGTCCACTGTCTGAGCTGCAGCCAGATTGTTCTATTGTTTCCTGTTTCCACATAGAAGCTACTGATTATTAGATAATAGTAAATTAAGGCAATTTTCCTTAGATATTACATGGATCTTATGATTTATTAAAACTGTGCTGTCAGAGGTTTTCGGTCAGACCAGAAAAGCAGATCTTTTGACAGAGGGCCATGGATGGTTTGATATTTTCCGACTCTTGACTTATATTCAGATTGAGCACCAGCCAAATTTTCAGCACGTTATTAATGCTAATTTAACCACTGGACTGTTTGTGCGCTCGCTCTGGAACTCACACAGCCTCGGGATATGTGTTCATTTTTTTGCTCAAACTGGAACAATTTCATTTTGTGCAATTAATGCTGCCCAGGACAAATTTGCATGTATTTGCAAACATTTGCATTTTTGCATTGACTTCATGTCGACACAAAAACTTTTTTTGTGTGTGTGTCAACACCATTGCCAGACAAGAATTTGCATTTGCAAAAAAATTTGACATTGCAAAAACCCTGAATTATGTTCAACGACCGCCTTTTGTAATGTTCAGTGCTCATATTTTAAAACGTCTGTGGTTAATGTTAGGTACAAACTGTGCTAACAGTTCAACAAAGTGGTGGCATTAATTGTGTGGTAGATCTGTGACAGGATGTGAACTATGGTCTCCATTCAGATGCGCTTTGTGCCCACACCGGTACCCCGACCTCCATCCTTTTTTGTTACATAAAGGGCACACTAATTCTCACCCCGGTGCTAAATGTTGGCAGTGCACATAAATCATGAGGTGTAGAATCATCCAGTGTGGACCTAACACCAGGGGAAGCTTCGCTGCACCAGTGTGAGACATAAAACATAACTCCCTGTACATCAGAAAACTTTTTCCAGGGAAGAGCTATCAAACAACTCACGCTCAAAAGTCTTCTTTAACTATGTTTTGTCTATTACAACATCCCGGTGTAAGGTCCTGCACATCATCCCACTGCCTGGAGGCAAACTGCAGCAGGGTCAATCAGTGGTTCATCCTCCTGCTCGACGCTTTCCAGGAGGAAGCTTCCTGTTCAACAACTGTCAATCAGAGCCGGCTGAGTGATTGCAGAGCCTTAAAGGAAAAGCGTGCTAAGGGGTCTGTTGTTTGTCTCAGGTGATAAAGACCTCCACTACATCCAGCAAATGACAGATTATGACATCTCAGGGCATGAGTAGAATAATTACAGCTGTCAGGATACTGTGGGTCATCTTTTATAGCTTCCACTTATGAATTTTATTTTATTTTTTATAAACCTGGGTAAAAAATAACTTCCATGATCTCTTCAGTCTGAAAATAAAAAGAGTGATTACTAAGGACGCACATAAATCAGAAAATACCGCTGTTTTTGAATTTATCTTGTACTGATTTTAGAGAAAACGACAGTTTAGAGGCATGGTGGTATTGATACGTCCGGAAAACTTAAAATGAATCAAATATTTGACCCAGCTCATGTTCAGCCCTTCCTACGTCTCACTCCTCGATCTACCTTTGAGAGTATAGCAGCCTCTTCCTGAGGCCCTGTTGTCAGTATAAATAATAAAGGAGGTAATGGACTCCTCTGCTCCGTGGATTTGGATTGCTTGAAAAACTTGGAAATGATTCCATTCAACTGCACTGGGTCCATTAGATAACACACTATACGGGCTTGGTCTATAAGCTGAAGCTGCTATCTGTATCTATTTGTGTCACAGAAATGTCTTTGTTTTTGGACCTGTATTCAGATTTATAAATGAGCTGTCCCTGCACAGGAAGTCACATGTAGTCATAGATTTACACAAATAAGCACAAATACAACTGAAATCAAATCAAAAACTCCTGACTGACTGACCTGCGACCATCAAGCTGCATGGTATTATCATTTTCTTTTCTTTTTTGTTCCAGGTTGCAGGTGAATTGACATCATATCAGTTTATAGAGCTCCTGTGTTCATTCAGACACATTCTTCCAATGCTGTATACACAAGTTAATTCATTTAATTCAGACCAATCAAATGAATCTTTAACTAATCTGAAGTGTATGATGAAAAAATGAGAAAGCTATTGACAAAAAAACAACTGGACCATAATAGATCCTCCAGTCATTTTTCATAATTTAAACCTGCAATAACTGATATTTATTTATTTATTTATATTTTACTTGCACAGCACATCTACCTGCACGGCTGCAGCCCTGAACACATCATCTTCATTAGGCCCCGGGAACATTAATATTTCAATGAAGCCATATGCTAATTTGAATATATTAATATACAGCAGTCAGCGTGGCTTATTTGAAGATATTCCTAAACTGTGCACAAGATGGAGGAGGGGATATATTGGAGAACAAAATCAATTAGAAAAGGTATTTGACACAGATTGTGCTCTGTAGAAGTCATCTGTACATCTACATCCCCCACTTATGGAGAGATATATCTCATATCTCTTTGGGTTTTTTTTTTTATCTGGAGAGATCCAATTCAAAGAAAATCACAATGAAGCTTTCATCTGACAACGCCTGAAGAGTTGGAGACTGTGAGATTTAATTGGACTCCCTGTTCTCAGTGACAGCAGTGCAGATGGGATCCTCTGAAAGCTTTTGTGCGTGGTAAATGTTTGCGTGAAGAGATTGGATTGCATTCTGTGTATTAAAATGTTTCTTAAACGGGGAGAAAACTGGACTAAGCAGCAACTCTTGGAAGCAGGTCTGTGCCGAGTGAACACAATAAACAAGCGACTGAGGCTAGAAATCATCCACACCCCCACCACACACACACACACCCACCACCCTGTTTCTATATGTGAGAAACGCTCTGACTGCGAGTGATGAGGCTAAATATATCACTGGCAACGGGTCGCAGCCGAGCTCTCTGTGAGTCTATGGTGGGCTAATCAACACCTCCTCCACCTATCCATCCATCACCCCTCTACCCCCACCATCCTCCCACCCTCACCTCCATAAAGCCCTCCCTTAGGTGCCGCCGTGCCCCATCTGCTCTGTTTACTACAATTAGCCTGAGCAGGAGCAGAGTGTGAAGAAGCAGGAGGTCACTCGCTTATTTTCCCCTTCATGTATATGTGGTGTAGTTCACAGGATTCCCCAACCTGTCCTGTTTTTGTTGTGATAAAAAAAAAATCTAATCAGTTTATAAAGTGATTTATAAAGTCAGTTCATTTAAACATGATATCAAAGAATTCCTTAACTGTCTCTGTATGCCCTGACCTAACATATGCAAAGCACAATCTCAAACTGAGAATTACTGAGGATAAGGCTGCTGTTAGAAACAGAAACACGGATTATGCCATTGTAAGGTGCTACAAAGAGAAGAACCATAGGTCAGCAGCTTCCCTCAAAGTTATCGGCAGTGAAAGAGTGTGACTCATTCCAAGAGTCATTGAATTAACCAGCTCTTTAGGAGGCGGCCATTTTGGATTTATGAACTGAACACGACTGAACCTTATGGACTTAATCAAACACAGGATTTGATTTCCTTCCAGTGATGTGGGAACAGTAACTTATATCTGTCTCTATCTGTAATTTCTGTAATTTTTGATAATTGTTATCTTCCTGTGACCAGCCTGCACCTGATCTTTGGTTTTAGTTCCCCACTTCAGAACCCCAGACAGGACTGTGGATGGAACTCCAGTCTCTGGTGTGACAGTCATGTACTTTATACTCCACCAATCACCTCCAGGTGACTCTCCTGCTGTCGCTGAAAAACAAAAAGAAAACAACAGTAATTCTATACATGACACAGCTAGCGATTACAACGCCATCACAACTTAATTGGGAGAGCAGTTTAGTAGAATATGCATGTGATTTCTAGGAGACATGGTTGTGCTGGAATAACCTTAACCTTCCCTTTCTTCCTCTCTTTTCTATCCTCTCTGGTTCTGACTGATGGTTACTGATATCACACCAAAAAAAAAAAAAAAAAAAAAAAAGCTGTTTGTTTTTTTTGCTGGGGGATTATTTATGTGTAAAGAGTCTGTGTGTGAAGATTGATATATATCATTAGCAATATATATATCAATATCATTAATATCCAAAACATCATATAATGCAGCTTCTTAAAAAATAAGGTTTTAAGATCTAATCCAGTAAATAAAAATCCAACCCTGGCTGTGTGAGTGGCTTTAACAGTCTGTTGTTGTTTACAGTTTACAGAAGGCATCTAATGCACTTTTGAATTTTGCTGCAAGTGTATTCATAGCACTTGTGTGTAGTGGTGTGTGTGTGTGTGTGTGTGTGTGTGTGTGTGTGTGTGTGTGTGTGTGTGTAGTGGTGTGTGTGTGTGTGTGTGTGTTGGACGCCCATCCACCACGTGTCAGCATGTAGCTTCTATTGAAGTACATGCCCCACAGGCTGCCAGACACAGACACAAGATGACAGCTACTCCCAAAGACTTTGGTCATCTGCATTGTTCATACACCAGTCAGCCACAACATGAAAACCAGCCCCTGGTTTTCATGTTGTGTATACAGAACAGCACATATACACATCACAGCATATGGCAGTTGTGTATGTAGGGCATAATAAAATCATCTGAATAAGAGAAAGAGCGATCAAGAGAGGACACCCATGTGTTTCACCGAGGCATAACTGTGTCACAGACTAATATATTTAAAAAATATAGATAACTCAGTATGTGATTTCACCAGTCAGCTTCAACTTCAAGAAAACTGGTTTTACATTTAGTGATGATTAACATGCAATTTTCCACTGATTTTCAAACTGCTGCTGGGTCACGTCTGACAAGATTAACATACAACCATTCAATCATTGTGGCCGGCTAGTGTATATACAGTATACAGCTTTACAACATACACACATATAACACAGTCCGTCATTTAACATTCAATTTAAAACAATTTATATATACATATATAGTTATAACAATTGTAATATTGCTAGAACCTTCATGAAAATAGGATTTATTGCCAGACTGTTGTGTTAAAGAGCATTAGTTATATTTATCTGCTTCATGTACAGACACAGATAATGATAATGAATTAAGAGCAGCTTCTGCATCTCTTTAGAAATTTGAATATATTCATACAGTACTGTGCATGAAGGGGGAGGGGGGTCGCCCCCCCAAGCCATTTCAATATATGCTAAACTTGTGTTTCTTCGCGTGCATATTAGCATGCATATGCATGCTGCATGCTTTAAACACACTACACACAACGCCATTTCCATTTCCACACAGCACACGCTGTGGTTAAATGATTCCCAGACTCAAATGATGAGTCATCAAGTGTAATTTTGAATTTCATTTGTGTCTGCCACCTTCCAGGAACAACACAGCCTGATTCCTGCTTTGAATAATTCATCAGTTACACTATGCTGCCAGACATTGAGTGGAACAGGAGACTATTTTAGAGCAGGAGGACTTTGCTGGCAGTGGTTTGGAGATGAGTTTCATTTCTGTCATATTATACTTCAAGGTGCCTTCAAGGTTACCTGTTTCCTACTACAGTAACACACTGACAAGATACAATCAGTGGCTCTGAACACAAGTAAAGCAAACTGTTAAAACACTGCATCAAGGTTAATCTGTGCTGGGAGTTAAGATACAGCAACCGACTGATTACCATGGCCACTGCATTTGTGTGTGCTCACTGACACAGTGGCCTTATTCTGCTAAGCTAATGCTATGAGGCAAGCCTGTGTCTTTGCACACTGTGCTCATTTTATTGCTGCAGAAGTAGAAAAGTCTCTGAAACAGAATTTAACCGAAATGACACTATCACTCTCTACTTAAAGCCTAGATAATACTGCAGCTAATAACACTACACCTGCCTGATATCTGGGCAAAATGTCATGTAAGAATCAGTTTAAGTGTGGTATTATTTACACCTCTGTCAATGTTTTTTTCCAAGTAACACCATGGTTTTATAGAATACTTTAATCTCCCTACAGGTAGCCAATGATCTGTAATATTCATCCGATGTGTAAAATCCATCAAAACATGATGGAGATAGAGAAGAGTGATGGAAACGGAAGTGGTCGCTTATGCTGGAGAGGCACTCTGCTATACAATATTATATCATGGTTGGACTTTGATAAAGACTAATACTTAACATTTTTGGATCATCACAGATAATAAAAATGAATCTTCCTGATAAAACCTTGGTAAAACGCACAACAAAAGGAACACATCGATCAGCCACTGCAATGAAAGCAGTTTTAACTTTTTAAATCTTGTATTAATGTAAATGATTGTGTGATGGCGTCGCTAATATGCAAATCAGCACTTGAAATAATCTCACAGCATCGTGAAAATATTTGGCCACTTTATCTGGTACAGCTCTACTTTTTCATATTGCCCTGCTTCCTCATTGTTGACTTCAGGGATTTGATGACACACTGTAGCTTATAAAAGCAATGATTTCAGTAGCAGACTGACAGCTCCGGGACCGTCACATACTGACAAAGCTCAGCGAAACAGTACAGGTGGATGATTTTTGTGAATCACACATCCTGAGCAATTTTCAGGCCACTGAGAGTTTATTTGAAGTTTTTTACTGACACAACTGGAAAATCTAACTATAACACATACAGTAACAGACCTGAACAAACAACCGGCTGGGATCAACATCACAGTCTGCTTATTGGAGGTTTAAAAAATAAATAAATAAATAACAGCATAATTATGTACTAGTATAATCTTAGAGCCTGCTTAACACACACAGAGGACAATGCTCGAGAACTAACAGACTCTGCAGCAGGCTGTAACCAGGAGAGACGCTGGTTCATATGCTACTTCAGTCTGCAATTCACAAGAGGAAAGACTCTCGATCAAATTATGTACACGTACGGCAGAAACAGCTCGAGGGGGCACTTCACTTAAGCAGAGTGGAAACGCAAAAAATGATTCGCCTCCTCTCTTGTTAGAAAATAACTGAGAGCTTGTCAAACACAAACAATGAAATATTCATCCTTTAGGCCCTCTCAGCGTTCACCTTTTCACACTTCCACTAATTACCACGGTTCAAAGAGTGTTCACGGCTCCATCAGAGGAACTAAGTAGGAGCTTTCTCCGGTTTAGTTGGCTGATAAACCCTGATTCAGGCTCAGTATTTTAAAATCACGCTGAACACGCCGAACACTCAGTGCTGTTTTTGCATGTCATATCCGGGCCCCTGGGTGCTGTGTGGGGTGCTTGCTGGTGTCTCCGCCCTGCTGTGCTCGCTGAGCTGAGCAGCCCTCACCTCGACCTCGCAGGCAGACAAAGCTGCTCTGATGAATATTTTTCGAGGGGGGTTTAATGTTGATTCAGAGCAAGCTAAGTCTCAGCATGCTCATTTTTGTGACCTTGTCATCATTAGCATTCAAAGCACAGAGGATGGTCACTTCTATCTGCCTCATTGTTGTCTGTTATCATTTCTTTTGTACCACTGTTAACTAAACCATACTGATAACTCCTTTCATATTTCAAAAGAAATGTAATTAATTTAACTTTTCACATCACACTCGTCATGTTAATGAAACATCAAATATCAAGTCTCTTTTTCTTTACAGAAAATTTTGCACTGCAAATGTCACACAAAATTTATATATATATCTATCTATATATATGTATATATATATATATATATATAGATATAGATAGATAGATAGATAGATAGATAGATAGATAGATAGATAGATAGATAGATAGATAGATAGATAGATA
>JBBMJY010000005.1:19609654-19642301 GCA_037833715.1 Toxotes lorentzi
GTAGTCCGACCTTCTTCAGTGTCCTCAGGAAAAACATCCGCTGCTGTGCCTTTTTCACCTGTGCAGTGGTGTGTGTCATCCATGTGAGGTCCTCAGAGATATGGGCTCCCAGGAACCTAATGCTGGACACCCTCTCTACTCTCTCTCACCGCTGATGAAGACCAGAGTGAAGTCCCCAACCTGGGATTTCCTGAAGTTGATGATGATCTCCTCGGTCTTCTCAGCATTCAGAGAGAGGCTGTTTTCTGAGCACCAGTCCACCAGGTTCTTTATCTCTGCTCTGTAGGCTGATTCGTCACTGTGGAGGATGTGTGGGGGCCCAGTCTCACTGCCTGTGAGTCCTGGATGCAGCTACAGAGCTGTGGGCTCTGTAGCTGCATCCAGAGCCCACAGCTCTGGATGCAGATCTGTGGAGTTTGGTGGAGTTTGGGATGACTGTGTTGAAGGCAGAGCTATAGTACACAAATAACATCCTCACATATCTGCTCTGTCCCTCCAGGTGAGTCAGAGCGGTGTGAAGAGCGAGGGAGATGGCATCCTCTGTGGATCAATTTGCTCCGTTGGTAAACTGGTGTGGGTCTAGTGTGGCTGGGAGTCCTTGATGTGTGAGAGGACCAGTCTCTCAAAACACTTCATCACTGTTGGATTAAGGGCCACTGGTCTGTAGTCATTCAGGGAGGTGATGTTTGACTTCTTTGGCACTGGCACGATTATGGCAGATTTCAGGCACTTTGGGACTGTAGCCAGAGACAGATTGAAGATGTCTGTGAAGACTCCAGCTAATTGTCCTGCACAGTCCCTGAGAACCCGTCCTGGGATGTGGTCCGAGCCTGCAGCTTTCCAAGGGTTGATTCTACTCAGTGTGCGCTGTACATTATGTGTGCTCAGTGCCAGAGGCTGTTCCTCTCCTATGATTGGGATTGTGGTCCTCCTCCCTCTATCTCTGTTGTCAAACTGAGCAAAGAAGTTGTTGAGCTCATTGGTTAGTGTGACGTCGGAGTAGAGGGAGGCTGGGGAGCCCTGTTGGTCAGTGAGAGCCCTGATGCCTTGTCACATGCTCCTGGTGTCAGTGCTGTTGAGTTGCTTTATTTGCTTGCTTGGTCACTGTGACATTTTCTACACAGCTGTCGATGTAGAAGAGTACAGTGGCTGTATATTCCTCCAGGTCCAGCTCTGAGCCGTGGGTAGCTGCATGTGCGAACAGTTCCCAGTGGGTTCTCTCAAAGCAGTCCTGAAGTTGTCCTATAGCCTCTTCTGGCCAAATTTCTATTGTCTGTGTGGTGGGTCTTACTTTAGGGAGGATGATGGGCCTGTATGCTGGTACCAGAAACAGTGAGAGGTGGTCAGATTGTCCCACCCTTGGACAATCTGAAAAAAAAAGACAATTTGCCTTTTGTTTAAAGTCACAGCTTTTGGCGTGGGGGCATAAATGGAGCTTATCAAGTATTGACTGTAGACTTATTTGTGTAGTGTGTAGCTGGAAGAAACGGATTGTGTTGCACCAGGCTGTAGAAAAACACACTTAGAAGGATCTTCTTGGTAAGTGTTTGCAACCAAGCTAATTAGCTAGCATGCTAAGAGATGTCCACAAGGTAGCAGCAAGAATTGTCATTGCATTAATAGAGGTGATTCATTTTTTTTCATGGCTAAGACTCTGACTTTAAACTATGTGAATATTAGTGGCACGGAAATTTCCAGATGTTTCAATGATAACACTGACGGAGACATGCTACCTGCATGCTAAACTTTTTACATCTTTCTGTAAATGGATTTTTCATGAGAAGTGTAGGCACTGTTCTAAACATGTTACACCAGCAACTGTGACCTGATGAAGGTTTGTGCATCCTGAGATAAATTATTAATTTAACTCTGAACACCTGCTTGTATTTCTGCGCATGAAATTCAAGTGGCTTCAGCAGCTACCCGATCCATATGGATGAATTTACAAGAATTTCAAAAATATAAAAAAGATGGCTGCTAGTCATGAAAGTGCCTTGAAATTCTGACCTGGGAAAAAAATACACACACACACACACACACACACACACACACACACACACACACACACACACACACACACAAAAAGAACACAAGTTAGTACCATCTGTTCATGTTTTGCTTCAGGTCTCCATTACAATATCCAGAGCCAAACACTACATTTAACAAGCAGCACAGTCTGCTCTGTGCTGGTGTAGTGAAGCTGTTTTCCATGTAGCAGCACGACACCCCAAATGAGCCGTGTAATGTCCCTTCCTGAAAGGGATGGCTTCGCAATTCTGACAAGCCTTATGAAAGATGCATGAATGCTGGTTTGTCTGAGACTCTGGTGCTTCTACATACCTTTGTCTTATAAACCAGGCAAATATTAGGTGCGTTATTATTCTTACTACGCTCCTAGGTTACAAATTAAACATTGTCTAAACCTTGTTTTGTTTTTGTATTAGTGTGGACTGCAAATGCTTCCTGAAGCCCTCACCATGTGAAATGTGGGCCTTACAGATCCAGTCACATTGTGCAGCTGTGTTAGGATCATAGCGTAGTGCAGTGTAACCTCGTAGATGCTATGTTTTCATGCTATACCTTCCATCAAGGCGGTGGGTGGTCTTTGGTGACCTCAGGACAAACACAGACCACTGTCCAGTCATTTCCACACACTCACAGCTCTTCTTTTGATGGTGCTGCCTGCAGATCAAAGACTCAGCCAGAGTCGAAATACAGCCGATCTGAAAGCGGTTCACCCTGAAACAAACACAGGGAAGACTTGAGCCAACAGACAGCGAACTGTTGTCAAATACGATGATATGAAACATTGTACCTCAGAAGTGAGGCCATGTCTACAATAATGCGGATAAATTTTACATTAGTTACATTTTCACTTGTACTTTCAGATGCTTTTTGAAATTTCTCATCCTCACTGACAGACTGAAGCTGCAGAGGAAGGGTTAAATTTTTCCTCTACAATTTCCCTTGGGTGATGAAGAGTAAGACTGCGCCTTACCACCATGGCCTGGTGGAGGAGAGCAGTGAATGGAAAGCCCATTTTGACAAACAAATGTCATTGCTTCTGTCATAAATGCCACCCTTTTAACTAGGCTAACTTTGACTTATGGGCTGCTGCCTTAAGGTCCTTCAATCAGATCACTGTTTATACTCACGCTATTCTCCATTCATCTGAAGTTGTCATGGCTGGAAGCACTTTTGCAGAGATGCTCTTTGAGCCTTACACACAAGTATTTATGCCTGTTCCAGTCTAGCCACTTTTCCTGAGGATTTGTGTTTAATCTGTCTCTCTGGAAAAAAAGGAAAGATACTGGAGACCAGATTCCACATCCACTGGTTAAGTTTAGTCACCTCTGATGCTTAAGGTTTGGTTAGGTGTACTACACTATACTATACTATACTGTTAGTTTTTTAACCTGGTTAAATGCGATGTTCTTGTGTGTGTGTGTGTCAGCTATCAATTAATGGACTAAATAGTTTAGGCTTACTTTGACAGCTGGTCAAAGTAAGCCTGACCAACTCTCAGATGCATCATTTCACTCTGTTTCATCAAAAACTGATCAGCAGTGTGTAATGAAACTACAAGAAAGGTACAGCTGCACCAACAGAACGAAGATGAATAACAGTGGCAGAGAAGTGAGTTTGTCTGCAGTGAAATCAGTAACAGATTTCTTTCCCCTGAGCCTGTGGGGCTTGGCAGCTCTAATGTGCTGAAATCTGACTTTATTGTCCCCGTGGTGTCTGAGTCACCGAATCATTTTTAGGTCACAGTTTTGTTAAGGTGCAAAATCTTAAGACTGTTCTATGCCTTCAGGTAGCATTGGCTATTCTGGGTACTTTCATATTAGCCTTCATTCCATATGCTGCACATCAGATCTGTTGTATACGATACTCCAGCTTTTCAGCATTCAGCATATGTGTTGCAGTTTTTTGTCTCTCAAGGTTATTGTGGGTTTGCTCCAGACTTCACATTGCCATCCCTTCTTTGCTGAATACGGAGACCAACAATACAGTATACAGTGTGTGACTGTATACTCAGTGGTCTGACCAGAGATGTTAGTACTTCGAGACTAATAAGAGAGAGATGTAGTAAATTGCTAATGCTAAATACTAAGGTTTAAGATTATCTTGAGAGGCTCTAATCTCTCAATTTCTAATCTATAGCATGTTATGGCTATCTTCAACCAATGTGGGATAAGTGGAGGCAAGAATCTATATGGGTCATGGTGAAGGAAAATTACAGAGTTGGGATTGTGTAATAGTAATTCATTGAGTAATGAATTATTTTTAAAATGACTTATTTTTCTAAAATCTAAACTGAAAACAGTAAGAATTATACAAAGACAACGCCAACGCATGCAATGAGGCTGTTTACATGTGTGATCCAAAAGCAGGTTAGTGGGTCAAGAGCTCTATTGGACGAACACTGTAGGTAAATGAAACCAATTTTCAGAGTAGGGTACCAGAAAATGTGAAAACACAAAAGAAGGGCTTCAGTGATTTGCTGGGTGTTTATCTTTGCAGCAGGCCGGTTACAATGGATTTACAGCTGGAAGAAGAATTCTTTATTTCTATGTGTTATGAAAATATTGTCTCTGCGTGAAGGCATCCAGTAGTTAATGGTAAATTCCTGACCTTTTAACCGCCTCTTTATCATAGACGTGTCCACGATAAATATCTGTATGAATACAGATTGACTGCCTGCTGCTGCTCTCATTTCTGTCGCCTTTCTATCTCGAAGCCACTGGTGGGATGCACATCTCACACTGGTTTCCATTATCCCTGTAAATGCCAATGCCAATCTCCTGTTTGGCACCGTAGGAAAAGTGGGAGGGAAACCAGGTGGGATGTCTGGGGTTTGCAGGGCAGGCGGTGTCCCAAAAGAGCAATCCCATTATTGGGATTGGGGTGGGAGGGATGGGGGGTTGGAATCATTTCACTCAACTTTCTTGTGCTGGCAAGCTAGAGAGGACAGAAGCCTGTTGAGAAACAACAAGAAAAAGCTTTTTTTCTCCTCCCCTATGGCTGTTTAGTAGACTTATCTCTGAGTAGTGGACATTAAAGAAGCAGCTGTAAACACATTATGTGCTTCCTTCTACGATTGACCTTCTTCATTTGTATTCATCTGATGAACAAATAAACTCAATCTACGAATAAACCAGATGAATTTTTGTGTAAATGTCATCCTCAGAGGCTTTGCTCACATAAAATGTGACATTACTTAGATATTGCAAGGTTAGTGTTAAAACCAGTGAGCTAGAGAAATGCAGCTTATGTAGCTAGAAGCAAATGTTGATTAGCTAACTAAGCTATTTACAGCTAATAAAACCTGCAGTGACAGCTGTCATTTCAGCCCACAGAATCCTTGGTTGGTGGCTACAAATGAGAAGCTACTTTTGTCTGTTTCTGAAATCAACGACCCATTGTTTCAAAAATCTACTAAAGAAATAAATACCTGAGTCGTATGACTTCCATTCCCCCTCTAGAATGGATAGTTTGATAGGCGTAAGAACAGTAACTATGGGGGAGCCGCTTAGTGAAGGGTCAACTGTTTAAACTGAGGAACAGCAATAGAAAAGTGCACTGCTGTGAGAGTGCCTGTAGCCACGGTACAGTATACTGTATCAGTGGTCTCAGCAGAGGCCACTACCACTTTAATGGTGCTGATGTGGGGAGGAGGGAAATAAATCTAGTGATAGATGCTCACAGCAGAGCCTTGGGGCTGAGGATCACAGGACCAGTGGAGTATGGGTACAAGGCCAATTATGGGCCAGGCAGAGGCAGAGGCATCTTCTTCTTTTTTCTCACTGGTCAAATCAGCCCAGACCCCCCCAATTCACTTTTTAGCAAGTTTTAGCGCGTCTTTTTTTGTTGTTTGTTTTTGATCACATCTTTTTCATCTTCCCAGAGAGCACTGCTTGTTATTTGGAGTTTAAAATCATGTTCATGTTCATGCACTGATGAAAATGTAAAATATTGATAGGATTTGCTTCTGTGTGCTAATTTATTCACATGGGCATTTTTTTTAAATTAATACATTTATTTATTTTTTCTGGGTTATTTTTTGCAGAGATTTAATTAGTCATCATAGATTTTTTTTTTTCCTAATTAAGGTCATAGGTTCGTTTGCACAAAAATTCACTTCACTTAAAATTGCCGTTTTTTCCCCAAGGCAATAATGATGAATTTGCAACAAACCCACTGTAGAGAAGAACAGAAAAACCTCCTGGGAGTATAACATACATTATTCCAGGATGGTTACCCCTCACTGCTGGCCTTGCAGCAACATCATGTAGCTTAAACAGCTTAAATTAGCTATTGCTATTGTGTTAGTGTAGTGGTTCATTAACAAATGAAACCAGATACATTGGGTGTATAGTTCCTTTATAATTAGATGAATCTATTGAATTAATGTAGATTTTATTTCAGTGGTGGTACAGCAGTGGTGGCTTTGCAGCCATTTGACAACCAGAGTTATGGCTTGAACAATATTCAGTGATAGGCAGTAACAATACTTATTAACACGTTACAGTAATGTGATTACTTTTTACAGTAATGATTACTTTTTACCTAAGAGCAACTCTTCATTACTCTGACTGTTTGGGGCTCAGCTCTCTTGTTATTGTTATTTTCATGTGGGGGGCTGATATCAGTTTGACCTCTCTGTTGTCAGCGGACAGGCTGGTCCAGAAAGTGTTAGTTTGGCGCAGGAGCTGGAAGTGTGGTGAGGTGAAATGCAACCCCCCGTAATGGCAAACATGTGGTCCGACAACTTCAGAACTGTCTTAGTCAATCACCTGGTTGTGTTCAGAGCTGTGAATCCCACAGCTACTGGAGCACTGTGAGTAGTCACAGGGGCTAACGTTAGACTAGCTGTTGATGGTTAGTAAACACTTTCAAATGTAGGATGAGTGCTTTTTAAAATCTAATGTCTATTCTTCTATTTCTACATGTGTTTAGTGTTATATATACAGAATATACAGCACACTCTGTGGGGGTGGAGGCTTAGCTGGGCTGAATCACACTAATAATGTAGTGGCTAATGTAACTAATTACTTTGCTGCTGAGTAATTAGGAAAGTAATGTCATTACTTTTTCAATGAGTATTGTGTAACGAATAATTGATTACATTTGTTCAACACTGGCAATAAGACCTGAATGCTGAAACAGTTTTCCTTCATGACAGTTATGTGTTTTGTGATTGTAAAACCTATTTTTAAAAAAAAAAATCATAATATATATAAAATCTACTACTTTCCTAGTTGTAATAGTAGCATTACGGATGGGTGTTTTTAGCACAAGGATGGAGGCAGGGTGTGATTAGAAGTGTGACATCCCCCCTGGAGTTTCAGCCTCGTTGGCACAGTGCCCTCGATGCCTCTTGGCTCCTCTCAGTGGGTAATAGGTGATGTAGGACAGCGTGAGTACAAGCACCCTCCTTTACTTGCTACGCTCACCGTGGACTCGGAGATAACTGTGTCATTCAGTGGCATGTTCATAAATTATAGTGAACACCTGCATGGAGCTGAGACAATACCGCCTGCCAGGGAACTAATCCTTTATGGCTATAAACATGCCGGCCTTTTCAGAGAGCTGGATTTGGATGAAAACCCCAGCCCAGATGGCTGCTTAGCCTTGCAGCATGTAGCCCTTTGTCTATGCTCTTAATTACAAAATCAATTTACCATTGCTTTTCATCGCTGACCCCTCCATCTTATGACTGACACTGTATACTCTACATTAAATGCTATGTTAAATGAGGAGTGTATTTCCTCATTTCCAGCCAAACAGGGTAATGGCAGCCAGTGAGAGATGTCAGATCTGTGACTACAGCTGTCTCTTGTGTCTGGGGCAGTTTCTTGCTCCTTCTATTGATTTGTATTGATCCAGACCTTCCCCCTGCAGCTGTATGCTAATTTAGCCTCTTGGTTCTTCAGTTGACATTTTCATTGCTATTTCTCAGCTTTATTGACTGAAACCATAAAACACTGTTTAATGTAGCTTCTGACTTATTACCCAGCAGTAGACAGCACTTCCATGAGTGCGCTCAGTGGGGGTTTTATGCAGATGTATGGTAAACTACGCCACTCGACACAAATTTGCCTTATAATTGTGATTTTGATGAAATTCATTAAATTATTTTAAGGCCAGTAGTGGGCGGTTGGTTTGTCAATCCACCACTTTCAATGAATTCAGTCAATAGATTTCCAAAGAAGGTTTTACAGACGTCCACGTTCCCCAGATGATACATCCTAATGACTTTGGTCATCCTTGGACTCCAGTGCCACCATGAGGCTGACGCTTTAGGTTTCGAGCCAAATACCCTGACAGCTGTTGGAGACATGGAATTTGGAGCACATAGTGAAGGTCCCCGAGGAATAAATTATGATGGCTCTGGCATCCTTCAGATTGTCACCAGCATAAGTTTCCACTCATCTAGTAATATATGTCGACATCTACTCCATGGATCAGCACAAAACATTCATAGTTCCCAGAGGATGTGTGTGTCCAATGGCTTCTTTACAGTGCCACTAACAGATTCACATTTGGTTCAATGTAATGTCCCGACAGCTATTTGATAAAATGTCATGAAATTTGGTATAGACATTCATGTTCAGCACAGCATGAACTCCAACTGAGAAACATTTCTGAAAGGTCTGACATATGCAGTTTAGCTCTTAATAACATGGAGGTGCCTGTGAAGTCAAACAGACATGGACACCTTGGCAGCTTAAGGTAATTAAAGTTTAAGAGATTAATTGTTTTAATGATTTGAATTTTCAAAAAGTCCAGTTCAGAAACTACATTTTCTGTTGTTTTTGTACTTTTTTGGCCAATACCTAAAAGTAAAATATAGATATTGGGAACTGGCAGTAACTGTAGTTTTCATATCAGCTTTCTTGGGTCTTGGATACTGCAGCTGAGACCCTGGAGTCAGGTCACCAGTGCCCATGGTGTTTTCACTGCAGGGCCCCGATGCTGCTGATGGGAAGAAATGACCCAGTTCTGCTTTGAGATGCCACTGATCAGCCAGGGTTTCCCTTGCAAACAACACGCAGCCTGAAGACACTCTCATCTATGGCTAAAGCACTATAACAGCATTCTCTATATTCATCTATGTCAGAAGCAGGATGTAACTGTTTGTGGAGGGACAAGCACATGATATAGAACTCGTTGTTTGCTTGTGTGGTCGGAAAACACCAAAGGTTTCATTGTGTAGCTTTAAATATTTGATTTCATTTTGATTTCATTTTTTCTTTTGTATAGTATTTCTTTTTTGTTTTCTGGGACTGTAGAATAATTATTTCCTTATCTCAGGATAAGGAAATAATATAATTATTTTGTGATGATAGGAAAGCAAAGCTTGTTATGTAAATATCACAACATATTTATTCTCTTATCACAAAGATACAAAGTACAGAAAATAATTAATCCCAAAGCTTCTGCCACTTTACAGTCTTATGTATGTTCACAGTTTTTAAGATGCGTACACGGATATTTGGTACATACAAACAAGTGTAAAAAAACAAATCAACAGTTTTAAATTTCCTGTTAAATTGAACATTTTTCCATGTCTGGACCTACAAAGGTTCCCAGCATTGTAACACCGTACAGGGCTAATGATTTTCAAGGCTGCGCCATTCCTCACACCAGCTAATTTTTATGTTGCTCCTGTATTGATTGAGTCTTCAGCTGCTCTGGCTCTGCATCTGCTGCGCTCCTAACAGGGGTTTTGTGCTGCAAGTCGATGTTTACTTGGACCTATAATTGCATTCTCATAAATCCAGTGAAAGTGCAATCACAGTATTGAAAGAGTGATTTAACAGTAAGTGTGTATTTGTCAGAACATTATTATTGCACATGGAAGCACTTAGGTTTCAAATACTCAACGATGAAAAGCACTAGTGTTCTTCGAAAACACCTCAGAATCATAAACATATGCTTTTTTTTTTTCTTGGTGTAATAAAAATCTTGTTTTGATGGGCCATCAGCTTCCATGGCAGTGGTTTGTGAAAGGCTGACCATGACCATTTTGAAAACATACATTTTATATTTATCTATTTTCAACTGCCTTTTTGATGGAAAACTAAAACTGAAAAAAATATTAATTTTCAAAATTAACTAGTTTGGTATGGCTATGGTTTTCCATTCATAGAGTTCATACAGTTACATTTGCACAGGGAGTTGTGCATTTCCTACTTATGAGCACTGGGAAGTTCTACCAGAGCAGCTGCTCCACTCAAGAGCTGTGAACGGTAGCTGTTAAAGAATCATTCTGGTTTATCAGAACCTGGGTCGTACTGTCGTAAACTACTGGTTATGATAACATTGTATTCACCAACATGAACACTGCACACCAGCAGCCAAAGTTTATCCAGATGGTGGTAAAACTGAAAGTGAGTGCACCTTAGATGTTGGCTTGCTTCCTCACAGCACAGAAAAATACTGGAATTAAATCCTTCAAGAGAAGAGGACAAGCAGTACCCTATTACTTTCCTCATCAAAAGCATAATTGTAGTCATTTCAGTCTCACTTTGTTCCTGACGGCTCTGTTTTCTTATTTTTTACAGGTCCATGGGGTCGTTGTATGGGCAGTGAGTGTGGTCCTGGAGGCAGCCAGAGCAGGGCAGTATGGTGCGCCCATTCTGAAGGCTGGACCACACTGCACACAAACTGCAATCAGACGTTACGTCCGGACAACCAGCAGAGCTGCTTCAGAGTGTGCGACTGGCACAAAGATCTGTACGACTGGCAGCTGGGTGCCTGGAACCAGTGTGTTCCAGTATCGATGCGCAGTGCAGGGGTGCAGCGCCCTGCTGTGTGCACCCGGGGTGAGGAGGGCATCCAGACCCGTGAGGTGGGCTGTGTCCAGAAAGCGAATGGTGAGCCCGCAGAGGATGCAATCTGTGAATACTTTGAGCCTAAACCACGCCTAGAGCAGGCCTGTCTTATCCCCTGTCCTCGGGACTGTGTGGTCTCTGAGTTCAGACTGTGGACCCCCTGTTCAAAAACTTGTGGGATGGGCTTACAGAATCGGATCCGTGTCATTCTGGCACCGCCACTATTTGGCGGAGCAGTCTGTCCAAACCTGACTGAGTTTCAGACATGCCAGCCAGGGCCCTGTGAGGGAGAGGAGAGCCTCTTCAGCCTGAGGGTGGGACCTTGGGGGCCCTGCTCTGTCCCACTGCCAAGGCAAGCCAGACAAGCCATCAAACCACCCAGAGAGAGTGACAGACCATCCAGGGAAAGTGATAAACTTTCCAAAGAGGGTGACAAACAGACCAGAGAGAGCGAAAAACTATCCAGAGGGGGTGACAAGCAGTCCAGAGAGGGTGTCAAACAGTCTGATGAGGGCGACAAACAGGCAAAAGGAGGGGACAAGCAGACCAGAGAGAGTGACAAACAGCACAAAGAAGGAGACAAATGGTCCAAAGACGGTAATAAACTGTCAAGAGACGGTGACAAACCATCCAGACCCAACAGAAAACTGAGTAGGGCAAACAGGAAACCAGACAGGCCATCCCGGCAGGCAGACAGGCCCAAACGCCAGAAAAAGGCCAAAAACAAGGAGAAAAGAGAGAAAATGAGGGAGAAAGTCCGAGACAGGTTAAGGGAAAGGGGCAAGTCAAAGGATCCTGAGACGAGAGAACTCATCAAGAAGAAGAGGAACAGGAACCGTCAGAACCGCCCAGGAGGAAAGTTCTGGGACCTGCAGGTCGGCTACCAGACCAGAGAAGTCACATGTGTCCACAAGAATGGGAATGTTGAAGCTCTCAGGTAAGACGGACTGAAATACTTTTCCTCATGTGTGACCCACAGCCTCTGCCATGCCCATGGTTGCACTTGGTGAAATGACTGATGCTCTCATTCTTCCCCTCTTCTCTGAAATACACATTCTCCTCCGATGCTTTTACTCTGTCAGTGTTGTCTTGTTGTGGCATTCATGCACAAATCTGTTATTTTCATGATGCATAGGTCATTACAAACATTGCACAGAAGGCAGGAAAATCCACAGGATGACAGTGATGAATGTACAACATTAAATCCCACTGTTTTAATTTGAGGTTATTGACATAAAATGTCCCCCGGAAGTCTCTCAGTGCTTTGACCTTCCTATTATTACATTTGCAAATGCAATATACTTTGCAAAAGCCCCTTTGCATTTAAAGCCTTTTGGGTATCCCTTCATGATCTTACACTAATGATGAATGACCATGACATTTTGTTGATATTCATCAGACACAACAACAAAAGTATTAGGGACTCATGAACAGGTGCTTAGCATCGATTACCTCCATGGGCCCAGATTTGAGTGTTACATGACCTAGTTTGTTAAAAGCATATTGAGGTTTTCAGGCCTCCATTTAAACCCGAACAGCAGACAGGTATCTCCAGGAATTATGTTCATATTGGACAGTTCCACACCTCAACATTTACATTCAGTGCCAATGTGTCAACGTACAAAGTGACCCCTTTTTTTCAGTGTCAGAAAGTTAATATGTGGTGTTCAGGGTGGTGGATTTCATGCAGGAGACTGGAATAAGCCTTCTGTCACAGACATGCAGATAACCTTAACCATTTTGGGGTGTCCTGGTGGTGTAGGGGTTTAAGGACTCAGACCACATAATTACAAAATGCCAAGCATAACTGTGGCTGGGGACCTTTGTTTCATACTATTCTCCCACTCTCTCGCTCACTTGACATTTCTTGTCAGCACTGTACTAGACACTGCCTGTACACTGTACTGCACAGAAAATGTTCCCCAGCAAACAAAATTCTTACCCACACCCTAGCTGCCATCACAGATATTGGAGGAGGAAAGATTTTTAGATTTTTTTTGTCACTGAACGTTAAGAACATTGTCATGAAACATCTCTGTCAAGAATTCATAGAAAAAAAAACATTTGATTAAACAAACATGGCTTGTTTGTTGTGCACTCTCAGAGCTCTGCATGTTCCTACTGAATGCACCATCTTATGGCACTCACTGGTTTCAAGTGTCAGAGCTCATAACGCTCAGTCATTCTGTGTTGTGAAACCCTGTATAATCCAAAATCCTACATGAGGGCTGGAGTTTAATTAGTGGACTGCTGTGATTCTTTCATTGTTATCAAATGATATTGACTTCTCAATGACATCCATAAATATCTCACAATGCCACAGTGCATGGCCTCACTAATAATGCCAAAAGTTGGCAAGAAAATTGCTGTCAGTTTCAATTAGTGAGTGTTCCACATCATTTGGTCTATTCCACTTCCCCTGTGTCCATACAGCTTCTCTCAGCTCAGTAACGATGGAACGCGTTCTTCAAAGCTCCACTGTGAGATCCATCCAAAGATGTACAGTATCTTATCCAGTGAGGTCAATGTCCATGAGGTGTCTGAGAGCCATGTTCTATGTAGGGGATGAATGGCCTCATTCTGTCTCTCTGCTCTTGCTCAGCTCTAATAGAGGCCACTGAGCAGTGTCCATTACTTTCTGAGACAATCAAGGCTCTTGTGATACATTTGCTTTTAATGCCTGGGAGAAGGTCAGAATTCATAAATCATTCAAACTTCAAGAAAATGCTACTCTTCATATTAGGTGTCCAAGCAGAACATTATATTTGCATGATACACACTGGGATTAATATCCACTTTGGAATATTTATTTAAAAGAGAGGCACATATTCCTGCTCCGCTTTTTAGCCGCACACTGAAAAATACAAAGATGGCTGAAAGCTTCAAAGAACCTGATAGTGATGGGACGTCTTGTGGCCATGTGAATTCTGACTTCTGTCTATGAGCAGCAAAAGAAGTGGTAATGTGGCATTGTTATAGTGTTGCATAAACCATGGCTGGACTGAACAGATAGGAAGCTATTGATCAAAGTTCTTGTTAGACTGAATTAACTATCCATTCCTCCCACTGTAAAAGCAATAAGGTTTACTGTGTGGAAATTTATTGTGCAACCTGAGAGCAGTAGTAATATCACCCTAAACTAAGATTTTGACACAGGGACACTTCACATTTTGTACACTTCACTGTGGTAGATGTCATTTTAAATAAATAGAAAGTTTTGCCCATCATGGGACACTGACAAAATGAAAACATGTTTTCAGAAAAAAAAAAATCCCAAACTGAAATCCCTTATTTCCAAAAGTGTTCAGACCCAGTATTCAGGACTTTGTAGAAGCCCCTTTTAAAAATTAAAGCTACAACATACAACAACAACAACAACAACAACAATAATAATAATAATAATAATAACAATTATTATTATTATTATTATTATTATTATTATTATTATTATTATCATCATCATTATTATTATTATTATTATTATTATTATTATTATTATTTAAAGTGTGCAAACAGGAAAGGGGTCTGAATACTTTTTGAAGTCAATGGATGTTCTCATATTCCCAAATCAAAAAGTAAATCAAATTACCACAAACCAACTGCTACACGGTCAGCTGGAGCTTTAGTGGAGGATTTGTTGGAACTGACCATCTTACATTTGGAGTATATATTTATGGTCCCACTGAATAATGTTTGTTCTGCCCATGATTGCACATTATGGGATGTAATAATTTTATGGCCTCTATGATCCACTACATCAGGCTGTAAATTTGAGGTCTTCTTTAATGTTCACTTTCAGAGCAGCTTTTGGCTCAGTGTTTCAAGTGAAAATGCCAGAGTGGGTATGATGACAGCAGCAGTTAGAGGTCAATAGTTGGAGGGGAAATTGTAGTCAATGTTACATCAAAGTCCAAGCTCTTACATTTTGTATCTGTAAAGCTTCACATTGCCACAATCATGTCTAGACACAGCTGCTCTGCCTCTTTATCACAGAAGGGTAAAAGAAAAGCCCCAAAGGCTGCAGGAGGATGCAGATTAAAAAAAAGAATAGAGAGAAAAAGTCTAAAAGAGCTGACAGAGTTTGTTTGTTCACAAAGCTTCAGGACGTCTCCAAAAGTTCCTGGAAACTGTGGAAAAATTGAACTAAAAGGGAAGAGAAGCAGAAAAGAGAAGCAGTGCGTCATTATCCCAAATGGCCAATCAGCCTCTCACACACACACACATGAAACAAGTGTCTTCATCTCCACAGCAATCCTATCATCAAACAAAGTCATGGTGCTGTGAAGCTGCTGCTGAAAATACAGATAACAAATTGTTTGGTTTTGTAATGAGAAACTTTCAAACTTCATTTATCACATTGGCTGACTCAGACAAAGAAAAGCTGTAGAACACACAGCTGTGTTTCAGCAGCCTTTGTGTAATTCTTTCACTACTGTCACTTCGTTTGCTTCTTATTAATGAACTCTGAGAATGCGGAGGGATTTCTTTAACAGGAAAACAAATGTTGCTCTCCGTCTTCCTCTCCTTTTTTCTGTCTTTACTACTGTTTCATGGGCATGCTTGCTGTCCACAGCAGTCGTCATATATGTCATTTCCCAAACCTATTGCCAGACAGGGGCACTGATTTTGGTTATGGTTAAAGTGTGGCTAAGATAAGGTAACCGAAACCCTTGGCTAAAGTCAGTGAAAGATCACTGACAGGGTTAAAAATATGAACAATAATTGCAGGTCTGTGACTGACAGCTACAGTAGTGCATGCTGATGGAGCACCACTGCTCCAATCATCTTCTTATTTGTAATTGCTGTCATCAGGTGGTGTTTACAGGCAGTGTTGCTGACTTGGTAATAAATCTAATGACTTTTTGGGCAAACCTTTGCTACTTTCCATAGAAGACAATCACCAGTATTGTCAGGCTTTCCCTCCACAGGCACACATAGCTCTGTGTGGCAGCTGACATTGACATGAACGAGCCTCTAAATTTTCCCTGTGCTGAAATCACAGCACAGCCATCATCTTCATCTTCTGTGTGTGGTGATTTTGTCAGATGATGTTTTTTTCAATATTTAGCAACTTTCTGAGCAGGTTTTAGCTACTTTCCATTGAAGTAGCTGTTTACAGTGGTTCCACAACATTTTTCAACTATGTCTTCAATTTCACACAATGACCACACGCAGTTCAGCCATATATCGAGTTCAGTACAGTCTTGATTAATGTACAGTAAAGATGTAAACGTACTATCCATTTTTTTAAACACTTACATAGCTTTTCCATACTTAAATGGGCATGGCATTGCTTGATTGATTAGTACAAACAATAAGAAAGATTTCTGGGTAGACTTACACTACCATATACAGAATCTAGTTAAATTAACTCAGGGACTCAGGTGGTCTGTGTAAGTAAACTCTTTACAGTATTAGAGTTGTGAGAATTGTAGAGCCAGCAGTGACTACATTGTTTTTATCTTCTTCAGCCTGTGCTCTCAGCAGACATTGCCGGTGACCTTCCAGGCCTGTGTCATGACCAGAGACTGTGATGTGACTGAATGGTCTGAATGGTCAGCGTGCTCCAAGGAGTGTTATGACCCCAATGGGCCCAAGGGTGAACGGACGCGCACCAGAAAAGTCAGCCAGTTCCCGATCGGTGGAGGAAGTGACTGCCCAGAGCTGGAGGAGAAGGAGCCCTGCAGCCCCCAGGGAGATGGAGTGCCACCCTGCATTGTGTAAGTACAGGTCAAGGACAGAAACAGTAAAACAACTAAAGTACAAGTTGAGATGTACAATCTCTGTCTAAGGTTTTTAGAGCAAAAAAATAAATAAATAAAATAAAATAAAACCGATTTATGGAAAACTATACTCAACATGAACTCAGACATGAATACCTGCTGCTGGTGCTGGGTAAGAATATTCAGTTCAGACAGACTGACTATGCCAAATCAGCTTTGCCGTTCTTTAAGGATATTATGATTCCATGTTGATGCCAGCCCTGTTGTCTTTTCACAATAATCTTTTCCTTTGTCAGTTGAATAAATTATATAAAGCTTTTAATTTGTGAGGCCAGGGAAACCTAAAGGAACTAGGCTACAGTGTGGCTGACCCAATAATCGAGCTTCCCATTAAGGGAAGAAAATATTTAGCAGGTGATCTTTTCAACTTGAGTTCTATGGGTAAAGTCTGAGGAGTAAACACGTACGAATGGCATTAAACTTCTCTCTGCTGCCAAAGTCCTCCAAATGACATAATGTGGTTGGAAAAAACAAGCCGTACTTCCTCATTCTTGAAGATCACCACTGCCTTTTTGATGCATCTTGAGACAGCCAGTATCGTACACAGCACTCCACATTCTGTGTTTCAATTCTTCGTTCAAGAGGTTGGTCCTTGGCACCTTCTTGATATTGTACAAATCATGAAAAAGACAGTAAACTATGATTTGTCAGGTATCAACATGTAGTCTGTCATGGGTATGGCCACATTTCACACACACACACTGGTCCTGCTTCACCCTCCATTGCCCAAAACACCCTGAGCTATCCCCCTGTTGCAGACAACTGGATGGGCAAACTCCCATGAGCCCCTCAAACAGCCTTGCAATGGCAAAGAGCTGATCCATTGTTCCACCGCCAGGACAGAATCTGTGCTGCTCCTCTTGAATCCGAGGTTGGCAAAAGCTTTCCCAGGGAGGCTGGGCTGTGTGACACCCCAATTATTCAAGCACATGCTCTTTCCCCGCTTCTTAAAAACACACCCGAATCACCACCCTGGTCTGCCAGTCCACAAGTACTGTCACCAGCTCCCATGCAACATTGAAGAGGTGTGTCAGCCAACAATGCCCAGAGCCTTCAGCATCTTAGGGTGAAACTTATGCAGACGTGGCCCCTTGCCACTGAGGACAGTGACAAGGGACCTCTGCCATAAATATGAATGAGGCTTCCTGTGAGTCTTGTTGGTTGGGTTCAGGACTTCCTCAAAGTGTTCCAAAATACTACTCGGGTTCAAATCAGGCAGGCCATTCCTCCCAATCACCCCCCTACAGGTTTCTCCATCATTTTCAACGTGAACAACTTAAGTCTCAGAGAGAGTCTCCAGGTGGTGCTCTTTCCAGGACTTCATTCACAGACTCCAAGAAGACCGGATACTGTTGTTAGGCTCATAAGCACAGACAGCAGTCAGAGCCTTTCTCTTAACGACTTGCAGTAGAATTGCGGTGACCCTCTCGCTCTCTGGGGAGAACTCCAATACAGTGGTGCACGTCTAAGGGCTTTTGAGTATCCCCACACCCGCCCAGCATGTCTCACCCTGGGCAATTCCGGAAAAGGATTCCAGTCCCTCCTCAGAAGTTTGGTTCCAGATTCTAGTTGGTACTTCTCCACCTTCTGCACTGCACCCACTCCAGGGGAGGTGGGGTGGGGGGGTCAGATGGTGTTTGTTGCACTGTCAAGCTGGTGACAGTTATCCAGCAATGATCATCAGACTGCAGGAAATGAAGCACAGGTGCAATATTGTACAGAAAGACAATAAATAGAATATTAGAATTAAAAGTTAATTGAAATGTTCAAATTTTATCAAATGGAGTGAACTGCATAACTACTACTGAGTTAACAAGGATTTTTAGAAAATAAACATCAATGTGATTTTGAATGAGGTTTTCTGACCCTTGGAACAGAATCTGGAAGTCCTGGTTTCTCTTCAACTCTCTATAACCCATACAAAACAGTAAATCAATATCCATCAATATCCTGCTGCCTTCTGTTTGACCGACAGCAGGAAGAGAAGAAGCAGTTCTGACCTTTGTGCTGAACTGCTCTCTTTGAGTGTCCCCATCTGGGCAACTTGAAGCTCCAAGATACAATGCTGTCCCAGGGGCCTTGTTGTCCCACAGCAGTTCTGTAAGGGCCCGGGAGACCTTGCTCATGAATATGGAGCCTTTCTTTGGCGACCTCAAATGAATTCCATTATCAGAAGAAATGGAGGCAGGGTTTACATTTTCTGACCTCAGGGTGGAAACCACAATGCTTTATTGCTGAAGCAGACTGTCTGTCCAAATTCAGTAACCACACACAGACCCATTTATGAATAGCTGCTGCAATTAACAACCTCCTTTCAGCTTAAAAAATCTTGGAGAGCACTCAGTGGACTAGTTAAATTGCAAATCCCGAGGTGTATTGTGAACAAAGATCTAAGTAACACACACACAGGAGCATGAAAAGTCTGTCTAACAATACTGGAGAGATGTTTGCTACTGTGGCTCACTCAGGCACAAGCAATTCTATTCAGTGGCTGCGAAAAGCCAAGCAACTGTGAGCTATGACAAAACCAACGATAAAAAGAGCTATTGTCACTTGACTTGCCATGATCATCTTTTTTGAGGCATAAAGTTAACTTAACTGTATAATGATTGCAGTAAAATGCTCAAATGTGAATTTTATATATAAAAATTATTATTATATGTATGGTGTTATTATATATGAAAATATACATTTTAAGGGAATGCACTTTTCTATAATTGGTCAATAATAAGAAAACAGGTAGGATACCGATTTTGACATTTCTTAGTTTTGCTTAGTCATGTTTAAAAAAAGTATGAGTGATGATTTTGAAGAAGAATAACGTAAATAAGCAAATAAAGAATCAAGAAATAGATTAGTTGTCTAACAGGATCTGAATGACAGGCAGGCAGACAAGGTGCAGAACAGCACAGGAAACACAGGAAGAGGCAAATAAACAGCTGGTGTATGTTAATGTGTTAGCACAATTTTATAATATAAATAAACATGCATTACTTGATGTTATATTCAGACAGCAAAAATAACAGATATTAGTTGTCAAACAGGATCTGGGTGATAAAGGACCTCTCCTGGACAACATATGTTTGAGCTAATGATCACACAGCAGCTGAGCTGAAGTTGTTTGATTTGTGTTATAAGATTGAGATCACAGATTAAGCTAACATTATGCTCATTTTAAAAAGAGAACCCTGTGAGGGTGCATTCTTACACTTTACTACTGGATTTTTGGATTTGGAACGGCTTCAAAAGTACGGCTATCCTTAAAACCCTTGGTTTTTGAATGTTTGACTTTGTTGTCCGAAAGGTTTAAATGTGATTAAGACTATAATGACTTTGTAAATAAAACAATAGAAGGTCCTGTTGAGACCTGGTGTCTTGGCTGATCTGATCACAAGTGGACAGCTCTAAATACAACAATTCGCACCTCATATTAAAATGCGTCTTCACATGCGTCTCAAGTGACCACTCATGATTGGATCTCACCTCCTCACTCTGTATGCAAATAAACATGTACATCGGTTCCATTTGCAAAGACCTGTTGTTGTTTTTAAGGAGAAGCAGCAATGCACTTTACGAGATATGTCAACAGGAAAGTAAAAGAAGAAGAAGAAGAAGAAGAAGAAAAAAAAACACAGACCAGGTCTGTTCCTTCATGTGTTCCTATAAAACCAAATCACCCAAGTTTGATGCACTCATATTATAGCTTTATGGGCATTTCAGCAATTTCAGATGTCATAACCAAAGCCAGCCTGCAGGATTTGTACAACTTGTATTTGTTTACAACGAGTAATCTGCTTACACAGAGGATATAAATTGAGTAGGTGGCCCTTCAGTGTAGCCGAGGACACATATGGGTCCACACTCCTAGAAGAATGTGGACAAATGTGACCAGGACCACCTCTGAGTGATCAGATCTCAAATGCATCCTCAGTGTTACCTGGGTGCATCCATCCCAACATGGCCTAATTCATTTTTTTATGGTGTTAAAAACAAATAAAAAGATGTTTACCAGATGAGATGTAATAAATCTGTCAAATATAACCATTGATTTGGTAAACTTAATCTATGCTTGGCTAGGTCACAGAAAATAAAACTTAATATCCAGCGACCTCTGATTTGACTACATTAGCTTCACATATGCACCTGTTCAATAAGAATTGTGTTTGGACCAGACCAGCAAACCAATAGTCAGTAGTCTGTATGGCACCAGCTCAACAACTGAAAATGATAGATCTCCTTCCCTCTGCTTCTTTTTCTTGAAAGCCGATTCTTTCTTTTAACAAAACACAAAATGGGGCTCATACACTGTATCAGACAAACTCTTCTTATTTCTACCTTTGTCCTCAGTTACAGCTGGAAGACCACAGAGTGGACCGAGTGCAGGGTAGATGTGCTGCTGAGCCAACAGGACCGTCGGCGTGGAAACCAGACAGGGTTATGCGGAGGTGGGATTCAGACTCGGGAGGTCTACTGCATCCAGAGCAGCACTGAAACACAACCCAACCTCAGCTCACTCAGGAGCAAAGACGGTAACTTTACCAACTTTCTTTCATGTATTGTCTCTGTTGTTCTCTTTTATAGCTGCATTTCATCCACTGTTTATGTTTCTTATTCACCATTTATCAAATTGAAATTTTACTTTATCAGAATTGTTTTATATGTAAATAGACTTCTGGCCAGGCCTAATTAATCTAACATCATTATTTCTACCTGCATTTAGTTTGTTTGATTATATCTTAAAGCCAGTGTTAAATAAAATAATTGATTTCTATACTGAAAACAACAAGCAAAAGAAAAAGTTTCTATTTTCATGTGCATCTGCCTTAAAACACGCTGGATGCTGGAGTCCACCAAGGGACTAAAGAGGCATCTAACTGTAACATTATGGGACTTCCATAGCGTTCTCCACATGCTGTGATACTGGCAGTGAGCTGACACTGACGCAATGGCTGTTTATTCCCTGATAACCAGGTCATGATGGTAGACTACCACAGGCACACTTTTCATGCAGGAAAACTGTAAATTAAATGACACATTTGGTGCCTGAACATTAACCATTAATGAGCATGGGTATATTATTAGTCTTCACAGGTCCGGTAGAGAGACATAACAGGAACTTTTGTTTGGTTGTAGACTGAGTACTGGCTATAACAAGTACTGACACTGATTTGAATGTGAGTAGCTTTATAAAGGAAACTCAGCAGGAATTACCTGCTGATTATAGAATCTGACTACTACATCAGCACCTTGGTTACCAGGTTCTAATAGGATGATGATGATGATAAAAGGTTTATCAGTAATTGTAATTAATGGCTTTATGAATGTTAAGGCATTGTTTACTGATCCTTTATAGATCAGCAATCAGCCATTTGCTTTGCAGTTTTGTGACAGATTTACTAAGAGCCCATTATCATTTACAGTGGTGTGGTGTTGAATATTAATGGTGGTAATAGTAGTTATTAGTGGTGAGAAACCTGTGACCATTAATTATCCTTTTAACTCCAAAGGGATTTTTACACACACATATACCCACATATGGTTCTTACCAGCTTGATGTGGTACTATGCAGCATGCAATTTGGTATCACATGTATTTTTAAAAAATCAATAAATGACATTACTTTTGCTGCATTACCATTAGCACAACCCTGTCTCCTAATTACACACTTACAAGCGACAAATTCACAACAACAAATATGTTTTAGAAACTAGCAAAATCTTGGCGACAGAAAGCAAAGAGGGTTTACTGGATAAATTACTACATTTTTAACAGCACATGTCTTGACACAGTCTGGTTAAAAAACTGCCTCAAGTCCCATCTGTGAGATGACAATAATAGATGATAAAAGCTCTTTGTGAGCTTTTGAATCATATGTTTATGTTTGAGTTTCACACAGACACAGACACACACTAAAGACATGTCTCCTGTTCCAGCTTTGAACACCGTCACTGATATCCTCCCCCTTCTTTACCTGCCTGTGTGAACCAGAGAGGAGAATTCCCCCCTCCCCACATTAAATCTGGGACTGAGCTATATAAATATGAATATGAATGCATGTGCATAAGCCACACAGAGATGATAGCAGATGAAATATGAGCTTTCATGTAAATTGGTGTCATTACTGAGCACACAGAGGCTGGAATTTGCCTGGTTGCATGCCCATGCTTATCCAGCACTGACACAATAAGTCTCAGTCCATCTGGCTGGGGAGGCTGAACTGGCATCTGCTGTTAGAAATTATTCAGATCAGATGCTCACAAACCGACCACGCGCTTTCATCTTTCAGTGTCAAGATTCCACGCTGCCAATTTTGTTAACAGCAGTGAGTCTCACACTTTCCACCATTCCCCTATTACATATATTGTCAGGACGAGATAGGAAACAGTGGCTGCATCTCCTGCCAAGCTGCCCCTGCCTACATGTTAACACAGTAATTGTTATGGAAAGTGTGTTTTTTTTTTAAGGTGGAAGCAGGGACACATTAATGAAGGTATTATGACAGGTTATAAGTGAGTAGATTTGGCTTTTAGGTGTGACTAACAAAGGACGGTGGCAGAAAGAGAAACCTGAGAAGAAAGAAAAGTGGAATG
This sequence comes from Toxotes lorentzi, assembly GCA_037833715.1. NCBI lineage: Eukaryota > Metazoa > Chordata > Actinopteri > Toxotidae > Toxotes > Toxotes lorentzi. The sequence goes on from JBBMJY010000005.1 coordinate 19,632,869, forward strand.
GGTGTGAAAAATGAGATTAGGGAATGTGCCCAGCACCACATCCTCCTCCTCCTTTTCACCCTGCACCTGTCTTTGTTGTCTGAGGGGGTTTCTACTATAATGTCATGTGTGATTTTAGCTACCCCTTAACTTGGACCCACCATAATGTAAATGAGAGCCTTTATCTAGCCCACATATTCATTTGCACAATTTCCTGCCACTTTTCTTTCAACTTTTTCTGCCTCAGCTACATCTAATTCCTTCACTCCAGCCTTACAGTAGACAGTTTATTTGTTGGACATTTCACTGCTGATGGCACAGGTAGAAAAGCAGGCACCCACTGCCAACAACCCTACTGCCAGACAAAACACTGCTGTCACATGATTCTACAAAAAGCAAGATTAGGTTCAATGATAACCCTTTATAATAGTTAGTGCCAATAGTTTATAATAGTTTTTAATAATTTCTTCTTAAATTGGGAAAAGTTATGGTAAATACAGGATTTAGTATTTAGCTACACTAAAAAGTCAGGGGCCCCTACTGTAAGATTATGCATGCTTCCATTAAAATGCCAACAGAAATTCTGCTTAATTTTACACTTCTTTACTGTTCAAGCTGAATATACTTGTTTCCTTCTCACCATGGAACCTAACTGCTCTTTGGTGGGAAGCCAGTTTAGGATCCCTCCTGGGTTAGCATGACAAAAAAAAAAAAAATAAAGCCAGGAAATCCTGATTCTGCAGGTGACGGGCTCAGACACCTGTCTCTAAAACAAAAATACTCCCAGACATTTTTATTTCTAAAGAACAATGCTTAATGGAACCTTAATGCAACAATAATTCTCAAATTGCCACAAGATACATAAAAAGAAGAAGTGAACACTATTAAGATCCTAACTTGAGGGGAAAAAAACAGCTACTGTATATTTCATGAGAGCTGTTGGATGATCACTGCCTTTGCCTCTGAGTGCCTTTGGAGTCAGCAGATACAGAGGAACTACATCCAAAGCCCCTTTCAGCACTGGCTCTAACCCTCAGCTTCTGACTTCTTCTTCATATATTCAAATATGTGCATGTCAAGATCTCAGCAACTGTATCACTTCCTACTTCTTGTATCAGAGCGTGCAGTGGGTGGTTTCATTATGATGCATCAAGCGTGTGGAGGGAATCCATAGCCCAATTAAGCTGATGTAATTTTATCATTTGCTTTCAAGGACGATCAGTCTACCCTATCACAGAGTGACTGTGACAGGATGGTCTGGCAGTAATATCTCTGAGCACACATCATTCCCAGTCCGATTAGCGGGAGCTACCAGCGTCCATGCTTATTCCTGATTGGATTTACTCACGGAGTGAAGGATTTACTCGGTACTGAAATTCTGCCACACTTGCGCCAAGATCACCGCTCTCAGCATCCCTGTTTATTTTTAACATTCTCAAATGGAGCATGGCTTTTGATTATTATTGGAAGCTTTTTATTCTCTGGTACATATTTCATGGTCAGTTTCTCAATTTCTTTTGAAGACAACAAGATTTAAAGTTATGTAAAACTGTTAGTGTGAGCAGGTGTATATGCATCATCAGCTATTTTATCCTGTACTGGTTCCAATGTATATGATACCATTTGGGGAGCAGCTGTGCCACTGTGATGCCTTGAATCCTCAGCTGAAAAGGAACTGGAAATAAGGTTATTGATGGCAGTTGGCATGTGGCAGTACAGGGTGGTGGTCTCCGAGGTTCCTTATTGGGCGGCTGGAAGCGCAGCTCAGGGAAGACTAGACCATCTGGCGAGTTACCTGAGCAAGGTCAATGTGTGTGGAGATTTCCATTAATCAGCCTTTGTTATGGTTGTGAAGAGCTGGTCAGACTGGACAAGGTGGGAGGAGAACAAAGAGGCTATTGTCCTATAAAAGATGTTAATTGATCATCTGGATGAGAAGCTGTTTTGAAGAAATGTCTGACTCTGCAGTTAGTGGGATTATACATGGGCATGTTGGAATTAAAGTCATCAAGACCTCATTCGGATGTTTGTAATTTCAACACCTGTTAGCATTGTGGCATATTTGCAAATTGTCTCTTTACTACGTAGCTAGAATAATATGGTGTTTTTCAACAGTGCTGACAATTTGTGGTGAATTTATATATATATATATATATATATATGTATGTATTTTCTGCCAATAAAATCAGTTTTTCCCATATACCCATACTAAATGGGCAAACCAAGCAGAACTGTCTGCACTGCCCAGAGTTTTGGCCCATGGTTCCAGTGGATGAATCCTACAGTAATGTGATCTCCAGACTTTTTATCTAACGCCACCTGAAGATTGATATAATTGCTTCAAATCTAATTATCTCAAAATCTGTTGGATAGTTTGCCATGAAATATGTAATGTACATGCTAAATCCCAGTTTGACACACAGACTTTAGCATTTAGCTGGAAGCACCACTGTGCCTAAGTACAGCCACAAAAAAAGCTGTTAGCATGGCTTGTGAATCTGTGATTCACTGGAAATTACACTGCAGTAATTAACAGGTATCCTGCGATTGCCTTGATTTTCCAAGCTGCTTATTGGGATGGACCACCGCAAATACATTTTCTGTCTTTAGAGAATACACAATTGATAATTAGTAGAGTAAATTTGTCAATTTCATTCCTGAAAGTCCTTACATTATGACAGAGTGGTATTAAAATAGAGTCAGCTAACTGCAAAGACGGTCAGTGGGAACTTACCCAAACACATTATTAACATAGAAGCAGTGCAAAGAGGCATTAAAGCTAAGGTGAAGTGGAATATTCAAAGTAATGTAGTGATTATTCACTGTCTTCTCAGCCAGTCACATTACATTCCCTTAGACCCTTCACACAGCTGTGCCAGCCACAGAGGGCTGTGACAGAAATGATTCATGAAATAGAAGGCAGGATGCAGAAAGCAGAAAAATAATAATGTTGTAATGAAGGTTCAGAATGGAAATACGGGACCATGTGACACCACAAGTCTGGAGCCAGAGGCAGATGGCTTTTAAAGTTTAATTTGTTGATAATTTTGTACATTTTGATGTTGTAGTTTGTGACTTTCATTGCCAATCCCTTTCTGCCAACCATCACTTGCAGTCTAGTTGGCTCTTATTTTTGAAAATAGGTTGATATATGATGGATTCCCAATCCCAGTCCCAAAAGCTGTTCCATATATCAACCTATTATTATTCTCAACATAATAACATGTATTCAGCAACTGTGAAGAAAAATACACATATAAGATATTAGAGCACATAACAACACATTTTTAGTAGTTGACATCACACGCTCTTGTGTTACATGTGCACTCAAGGGCATGCCACATGTACACACACTTAAGCGACGCTATTAAAGGACGCACCTTTGGCCAAGCGGAGGTAATTTGCATGTGGATAAGGCTGAGTCCTGTTGTGGTGCAGAGAGAATGATTCATCAGCCTGACGACCTTGCAGAAAGTCACCTACAGCGGCTTGGAGCTGAGGTCTACAGAGAATCCAGCCAAATGGAAGCCTGGTGCTGTGCTGAGAAAAAAAAAAAGCTTCAAAGTTGTGTAGTTTTGGAAGATTTGGGCTTTTGGGGGGTGCAGAGAATGAAAGAGTAGTATGTTTGCATTTATTTGGCTTTGATTTGAACTGAAATGATTTGTTTCTGAGGGGATATGGGATTCCAAAGGCAGAGATACAGGGGATGTAAAAAAAAAAAACATCTTCTGACATTTTGCTGTGCTGAAAACCAAGTTTTTCATCAGATCATCTTACCTACAGTGTGCCATTGATCCTGTCTGTGTCTTCATAGCTCTGCGACCAGTGGACAGCGATCTGTGTCAGGGCATCCCTCCGGACACCACCCAGCTCTGCCACATTAGCTGTCCTGTAGAGTGCGAGGTCTCTTCATGGAGTGCCTGGGGACCCTGCACCTACGAAAACTGTCAAGACCAGACAACCAAGAAAGGTAAGAGCTCACTTTGAGAATTACAATGCCAATGGGTTACAAGTAGTTAATGGATTCTATGGGCATCGCAGACTTCTGAAAGTTGGCATAAGTACAAACACAAGTATGATTTCATAACAAAATAAGCACCAAAATTATCTTTTCTGTCAACACAAAATCAGCTTCACAATATCACCTTTTGTGCAACCAGATTCCGACTGGCACAATGCTCAGCATGGTCACCTTTGGACAAACTCCATGAAGCAAATATGGAACAACAAAAGTGACGTACCAAAATCACATCCGGACCCCTATGAAAACTAGGGCTGGATGATACCATTAAACTATGGCTACTTCAGGTGATAAACTAAAATTTGAGGTGTCTGTCTATTGTACATGGGAGAGATTTCTGGCCTTTGTACATCACCAATCTGTTTTGTGTCTGTTTTAAAGTAGTAAAATATTGGCACTGTTCCCACCATGAGCAAGCACTTGCCACAGTGGACAGGAAAACCAGGAAGAAACCTCTGACAGAATTGGACTCACGGTGGATAGCATTCTTCATGGACCGGTTGAGTTGAAGGGAGAGAAATGGAAGAGAAAGGAGAAAGAAGGGGGGAGAGCGGGAAAGAGAGAAAGAGCAGGAACAGCTGTAGTTACTGTTATATTTCAGCTCTGTCAGACTATATATTATAATGATAATAATAACAGAGATACTTCTATGTGTAATAACGTTCTTAACAATAACTGCAGCAATGATAGCAGCATCAGTTAATTGAGAGAAGACATACAGTGCGATAGAAATGAATGGGGGGAGAGGACTATTGGTGTGAGAGCCCTAAATCCTGGCCTTGTGCGAACACTGGAGGAGGGCACCAGACTGGAGTGGGAGGAAGAGCATCATCATCTCCCCGTCGTATTTGTCGGCTGTTTTGGCAGGTTGTGCTAGCCCATCAGCGGGGTTGACACAGTCGCTGCTTCAGCCCTTAATTATCCCTGGAACAGCGGTGTCCGCCATGACTAATGCATGTTGACTCTGCTTTAATGAAGTGCCTCAAATGAAGGGGATGGCTGGAAAGTCTTCTCCATGTATATTAATGATGGATCCGCTCCCACTCGCTCGTTTGCTCACTAAGCCACTTCTGCTCTCGCTGCCGTCTACTGTGCATTGTGGAAGGCAAACACGAAAGCACGCACACACACAGACACACGCACACATCCTCATGTTTGTGCACCCTGGTTCTCATTATCCACAGAGATATGGAGTCAGAATGGGTCCTCCTGGCTTTAAAGCTTTTTATCCTTTCAACATGAAGGAACATGGGAATCAGTAGGCTGTGATTACAGCTGAACATTAGTTTGTACTGTCTGATCCATATCAAGAGGAAAGCATATCTCTCTAGTATTTGACCAGCATGCAGTCATTGCAGTTAGCAACAGTTAGGGCTGAAATATCTAATTGTGATTTTTAAAAAATCATCACGGTGGAAGTGACTGGAAGATTAGAATCGTAGTATTTTTCATAAATGAAACTCCAGCCTTGTATTGTTGCAGGTGGTATGTTTACATTACTCAGTAACTGATGTTCAAACGTCTGACAACGTAGAAGTTTTGACACTGTTGACAGCTTTACACTGTTGCTTGTCAAAGCAAAGTTATGGACTGAGAGGATGAGCTTCCTCACTGCTCCAAACCCTAGAGGACACAAGACTTTCAGTGCAGAGTCAGCCAAGTCGAGTTCATGGGGGTTTGAACATGAAGTGACAATGATGACGAGAGGATCCAGCTCATGTCGTCCACCATTGTTGCTGTCTGATGCAATGTATGAGCAAGACAGACTGTACAAAATGACACATCGTTTTGTGTCTCTCTGTAATCTCTTTGTGTCTCTATGGGGTTGTTTTGTTGTTGCCACTGTGCTCACTTTGGGGTTCTTTGAAGTTATCTTGCGCATCTTTGTGGTCTTTTTGTTTCTCTGTGGGGTCACTTCGTGCCACTTTGTTAAAATTTTGATTCTCTTCTTTCATTTTTCATCTCTGTGTGGCTTGCATCTCTTTGTAGTCATTTGCAGCTCTTCGTAGTACTTTTGTATGTGTTTGTGGTTGTTTGGTTGACTTTCCAACAAGACTGAATGTTGGCCTGTTCGGTCATCCATCCATACCTGGGGAACTTGTCATCCCTTGCTTAACACAAGTCACCTTCCTCAGTTGGAAAATTGGGAGTAAGAGCAGGTTGGATTTGCATTTTGACCGTACTTTGCTACATGTGGACTTTGAATTTTAACAGAACTTGGGCCGTGACATAAACGCTGCACAAGTCCTCCTAATAACAAGCACAGACAAGAAAGAACATTGAGAAAGGTCACCTGACTCTGGACTGTTAAGGTGATAAATACAAGATTCATTTACCGATAGACTATTCTGTTTTTAACAGTCTGTATTTTATAAATCACAATAAGTGGTGCTTTTTAAGGCCCCTTGCATCAAAGGTAACTCATTCACCCACCATTTATAAATCACTGCAGATACACAGAGAAATTCTGCTCTACTAAAATGTGTCATGTCATTTATTCACACCCAGCTCGGGTCGGTTTTATCCTGTTTACATCTGAGATAAGATCGACCAATCGAAACACACGACATCACAGATGGAAACATAGCCGATCGCTTTATTGTTTACCTCTCACAGCAGTTAGTGCTTTTGGATAAATCAGATGTTTCACAATGATGTTGACACTAACCAGTTAGCTGTAAAATGAGAACATGTCATTAACAGATGACTATAGTCCACCAAGGTGAATATGTGCTGCAGCAAGCAGTTACACCTTTTACATGATTGAAAACTGGAACAGCTGTTGGTTTGCCACAGCCTCTGTCTCAGTGGATTTTATTACTGTAGACTAGATTATTCTAACCAGGCCAGGGCTAAATGGGATTTTGACAGTGGGTCTGGGCCGGTGTCTCCTCTGACCACTGGCACAACTGCTAGGAGGAGACTCTTCTCAAAAGGAGGGCTTCAAGGTAGATATAAATACTTTGACAATCTCAATATGAAATTTACACTTTTTTCCATCTAATTGTGATCACTTTATAAATTAACCTCAGCTGAGTAGTAATTGTAACTGTGACTCTAAAACAATGTATTTTTTGCTTCTCCATATTCTTGCCTCATTTTTTATTGCTGCAAGTGGCCTGACTCTTTTGGAGCTGTCCGTTGATAGCGTAAGATTAAAAAAATAAATAAATAAAAAAAATCGTGACTAGAGATTTGAAGACTGCAATCTTGCAAACTGGGATTTTGACTAAAAAAAAAGATCTTGATCAACCATCACAACAGCACTTTTAATTTAAGAATGTTTTTAGGTTTTTAACTTTACCCTCACCACCACCTTTCCTTGAGTATCATTGCACAGCCTCACTGTCCTGAGCTGATATCATGTACACGATTAGATAATCACACGAGTGTTTCCATGTATGTGTCTTCAGAGAAAATGAAGCATCTAGCTTTGATGGCAGCTGCATGTGCTGCACTCATGACATTCATAATACACCCTGCAGATAGCAAGTGAGTGATGGCAGATAGAATTGAATTCCCTGCACCCCAAGCCTCATCTTTCTTCATGCAACCCCCCACCCCGGAGTAAAACCTCCTTCAATGGGTCTAGACACATGGCGGTACATGTTCTGCTGAGCTGCCTGATTAAATAAAGGTTTTGAGGGGAAAAGAGAAAAGAATGAAATAGAAAAGAGGAGATTCTGCCGCCTCCACCTGAGTCCTGCAGGCACTCCAGGGCTCTGCTGCCTTATCAGACTCAAGCAGAACTGTGGATTAGGGGGTGACTGACCTTGACTGGGCTGGAGTTAACACCCCCCAGCCTCCTCCCTCCTCAGGACCCGGGTCGTGGAATCCCATGCCCTTGAGCAGAGGAAATGACACACACATGAGAACAAGCCCCAGCTGAATTAATGGATTCCTGCATGCATTAGTCACTTTGGATAAAAGCTAATGTAATGAGAGGAGAACAAAAACAGTCATTATGTGAAGTTCTTCTTGGAATTTCTGTCAACTTCAGGCTTAATGGACTGTCATATCAAATGCAATATCACGATCATCATCAAAGGCACACTGTGACCACGGAGTGAAGTTAATGTGCTTACAGTTGCACATTAGATACGTTGCTCAGCAGATCACAGAGGGGGGGTCCTGTGGGTAATTAGTTTGGGTATGATTTTTGTTCATTTACGTCATTAAGTTCCTCTTTTTCTCCAACAGGCTTCAAACTGAGGAAGAGGAAGATTGTCAATGAGCTAATGGGCTGGACAGGGAACTGTCCCAATTTGGTGGAGGCAATACCGTGTGAAGACCCCAGCTGCTACGACTGGCTGGTGATTAAATTGGAGGAGTGTGTCCCTGATAATGAGAAGGAGTGCGGGCCAGGAACTCAGATCCCTCAAGTGCAGTGTATCGACAGTGATGGTGAGTAGAAACGTGAAACATGAAACAGATAAAAGTCTGACCACCTTTTTCTATTGACTCCACCTTTGGTTCTGAGCAAACGTGCTTCTTCGTAGAGATCACCTGTAAGTCTAATGCCTGACACCATGGGGCTCCCTTCAGACAAAATCGAGACAGCTTCAATCCCCCAAAACCCCCGTCAACTAAAACTGAATCGTAGTAGCAGATCCTGTTTGTAATACATGTACAGACAGCTATTAGTGGAGTACTTTGATACTGAAGAAAACTTAAAACCCTGATGATTCTCAGTTCTACAGTCATAGGACCTGTTTTTTTGTGTGTGTGTGATTTCTAAGCGAATTTATGGATGTCTATGTGGACATCTCACATAAATTCAGGTAATGGTATTCTTCAAAAGTGTACATCACACTGAATCTTAAAATATGCGTAGTGTGTTGTGTGTGTGTGTGTGTGTGTGTGTGTGTGTGTGTGTGTGTGTGTGTGTGTGTGTGTGTGTGTGCAACAATCTTGCATTTAGCGTTGGTCAGTGGTCAAATCAGAGTGTGGAAAACAAAAACCACCCAGTGAAGCAGCAGCTCTGAGGATGGAGACACCTTGTTGATAAGAGAGGTCAGAGGTCAGACTGGTTGGAGCTGACATAAAGGCTACGATAACTCAGATAACCACTATGTACAACTGTGGTGAACAGAGAAGCTTTTCAGAAAGTCCAACCTTAAGGTGGATGGACTACAACAGCAGAGACCACGTCAGGGTCCAGTCCTGTCAGCCAAGAACAGAGATCTGAGGCTGCAGTGGACACAGGTTCACCAAAACAGATGAAGACTGGAAGAACGTAGCCTGGATCATGATTTCTGCTGAGGCTGCAGATGGTAGGGTGAGAATTCGGAGTCAACAGCATAAATCCATGGACCAACCTGCCTAGTGTCAACAGTCCAGGCAATCCAGTCCAGTCCTGGTGGTGCTGTGATGGTTTCTTGGTTCACTTTGGGCCTTAATACCAATCAGTCATGGTCTGAGTGTCTCAGTCTG
>JBBMJY010000005.1:19649169-19675563 GCA_037833715.1 Toxotes lorentzi
CCCCCCCCCCCCCCCCCCCCCCCCCCCCCCCCCCCCCCCCCCCCCCCCCCCCCCCCCCCCCCCCCCCCCCCTCCCCCATCAAAGAGAATGAAGACAGCCTGCAGATATTGATCAATATGAAACACATGAGCAACTCAGCAGCCCCACCCATCCGAAAACAAATCCTTGAAAAGACCTCAGATAAAAACCCAGTATGAATTCTCAGATGACCGTTTCTCGTAATCCATTTAGAATAATCTGCACTGCAGAAGAAAATAATCCTATAACTCAATCTTAACCTTCGAGGGCTCAGTGACAGCTCAGTTTCTTTAAAAAAAAAAAAAAAAATTCACATTTCAGCCAACACTTAAATAACTGACGATTTAACATTTTGTATGTTTAACCCATACAGAAGGAGAGATGTGAAAAGTCCATTATTTGCCCCAATCACATTTTATTTGGAGAGAATACAAACAGTCTCATACACCTTAAAAAAAAAAAAAAAAAAGACAATTTTAGAGAAAACTGAAGATTTAAGACAAGGTACAGTACTGAAAAAACAAAAAGAAGCATTTTCATTTTCTTTCCTTTTCCCTGTGTATTCAGTCTTCATGCTAAGTTAACCACTATAACCTTAGCTAAGCTCCCTGCCAGCTGTAAAGACATGATAGCTGACATATTAGCTGAGAGAAAGCTAATATGCTTTCTCTCAGAGAAAGCATATTAGCATTTTTTCCCTCAACATATTAAACAACTGTTTCAAACAGACAGATCACATGGAAAAAAAAACATCTAGTTTTAGCTTTTCAAATATTAAGTGGAATTTACATGTTCAAAGATCCATTCACTCCACTCAAAACTGTCTTAATAGATTTAGTGAACCATGCCAGAGCAGCAGATGATTAAGTATTAATGTTCAGTTAAGCAGCATTACACATGAAAATTATTCAGAAGGGTCAAGACTACATTTATGTATTGCAGCGATTGAAAAAGTATGCAAACACATTCCTAGACCATACACACAACATTTAACAGACTGCTTCAAGCTTTTTCCACCTGTACAAACCATTTTCAGCCACTGCAAAACAGAATGTCAGTGGACTGAAGAGAGATCAAGATGACAAGACAACAGGTCACGTATAGAGTAACGAGCAGTCCCTTATTCAAACCCTGACAAAACACACATCGATAAACAAGCCTCAAGTGAGACTCTGTGTGTGTATTTTATATTATACAAACAATAAATAAAACAAACTTGCTACAACAGAAGCCAAGAACCCACATGCATTCAGTGAAGATACTTTGATAACAAAACGTGCTTACAGGCAGACGGCTGGAGAAACTGGAGTCCAGAAATCCAGAAGAAAAAAAAAAAATCCACACAGGGAGAAAACTCAAACTCAATAGAAACTGATGAACTCCTTCAAAAACAACAATGAAGGCAAATCCAGAAATGCAAAAAGGAGAAAAGGAGAAAATGGAGCACAGGGACTTAAATACACAAAGAGGCAGAGGTAATTGGGAACAGGTGAAACACATCAGGGCGGGGCAGGCAATCACAAAGGCGGGAAAACACAAAGACAGGAAGTAACACAACAACTCATACACAGGGAATGTAACTTCAAAATAAAACAGGAAACACAAAAGAGAAAAACAAAGAAAAGAAAAGAGTCCATAAAGAGTCACTTGGGGGGTTTTGGATCATGACAAAACCTCTGTCATTTGCTTTGAAATCTAACTGACAATCCTCACTTTTGCTTGTTCTCTGGTTCTTTTCACTGCCATAGGTAGTGTGTTCATGGCAGCAATGATTCTTCTGGAATTCAGTAAGATTTCCAAATCCAGCCCACTGTTCCAACTCCTCCAGTACAAGCAACAATTCGATATGAGCAACCTAAGCTCTCTCCTGTGGGTAGCTTGCCAGTCACAGGCTTTGGCTGGAACGACTGGAAGAGATTTTAACTGCCAGTCATTAAGTCTCATTCTTGTCCCTTTTACACACAGAGATTTGTAAACACCTAAACAAATAAAGAATTCTATTACTATTCTATTCTGAGCATTAAATGAAGGATTAGGTTCAAACTTATTGAAATATATATATTATTCCTGTCCTAATTTCTAACACTCTAATTCTTCCTGTCACTTTTGCTACATCTTCCAGGTAAATACATGGAGAGGCAGCTCTGCCGTGATGCCATCCTGCCCATGCCTGCCATCTGCGAGGTGCCTTGCCCAAAGGACTGCGTTCTGAGTCCCTGGACCCCCTGGTCTCTCTGCTCCCACACCTGCTCTGGAAAGAGCACAGAGGGCAAGCAGACCAGAGCTCGCTCCATCCTTGCCTATAATGCAGGAGAAGGTAGGAACTCCTGAATCCTGCACCAGTAGAACAAAGCAGCATCAGGGACATTGGTTGAGTTAGATAGATAAAGGGTTTTCCCAGTATGAGACTCATAATAAACTTTGAATTACTTAGGAATCAGTAAGACAGTGTCATCTGATAGGACCTCAGATATTAACCCTAACCCTTACAGAGTTATCCCGGCACAGTATCTGCCTTCACAAACCTACCATACCACCATGGTTACTGGTAGTGCGAGTCTTAGATTCCCAGTTTTTCTGCATATCTCATTTGCCTCTTCTCCTTTATACAGCAAGTAAAACGTCAAAGTGAAATGAATTATTCTGTGTGTTCCTCCACAGCAACTGCAAAGGTTGTGGCGTGGGTTACTGTGATGCAGGGTAAGAAGTGACTGGAAGGATAACAAGCCTCAGAAGCACAGGGTTTTTACTCATGTACTTAAATTGATTCTAAAATGTGTTCTCGCCTTTTAAAAATTCACCACAATTTTGGATTTACTTCTGTTCAAGGTCCTTCCCTGCTGTCGTTGGTGCGTCCAATCTTCGGTACATCCACATTTGATGTTCTTAGATGAAAGCCAGTGATTTTTGCTAATGTAGTACGTAGTTTGTATGTTCAGCGTGAGGGTAATAGAAATGTAGCTACCTTGGTGGAATTTGTTCCCACCAAGCTGCTGGCCCAGAAAAATCCCTGTGCTTACAGAATAGAAAAAAAGCTTTTGCACCCTAGTAGTAGTAGTAGTACTGAGTATTTCTTTGCTTTAAATGTTTCAAACCCCACGGTCAGTGGTGGGTGTCTAAATGGTGCTGGAACGATGCTGAAGCGAGTGCCTCTGGGTTTAAGCCCAGCCTTCCAGGCTGCCAATCAGACTGTGAGAAGTGACCCATTCTCACCAAACCTAGTTATGAGGAAAAATGGGAGGCTGCACAGATGGTTAGCATCTGGCTTGGCAGCAGATCAGAATTTGATCTTTCACGCCCCCGCTATCATTTTAACAGCTCGTGACGTCCGACTTCTGGACCACATTGTGTGACATGCTGTCTTTGGCATATTCACAACCAAGTAGCATCCATGCTGGAGTGCAGAGACATGGATTTCCATGTAAATGGATACTCCTGCTCCATCATCCATGCTGGGCTTCAGGACGACGTCCATGCCATAACACCATGCATGTTGCATGATTCGCATTGTTTAGAAGCTTTCTTAGCATTCAGGAAGCAGATACTGCTGCAGGGTTAGATGGATGACAAGCGACAGAGCGAGCAGCCAGACAGGTTGATGTGGTCTATGCTGAATGAAGCGTCAAGTCACATAGACCTCTCCTGGTCATCTGCTATAGCAAGCTGAGACAGGAGGGAAAGGGCCTCAGTTTTCCATGTGGGTCACAGAGTAGAGTACAGCGTAGTGGAGAGGATTTACAGAACTCCCCTTACAAAGATTTAAATCTGTCTTCAGTTGCAGTAAAGTTACTATAAGTTCAGAGGTGTCACAGCAGGAAAAGTTCACAGTCACAACGTGAACCTTTCTCAATGAAAACCAGGAAGGGTAATGTGTTTTTAACCAGTGCAAGTTTTTTTCCCAAAACCTTTGAAAAAGGTATTAGTGTAACAGCCTGAACCATTATTCCCATCAGCAGCTCTCTCTTAAACCATGGAACATCTCAGTTTGTGTACAGATTAAACAGACAGTGTAAAATGTGATAAATCGTGAGCTGCAGATGTGCTGGTTGATGTGTTTTTGAGTGAACCACATTAGCTGATCCTCCTGATTCCAGTCTTCACACTAAGCTAGGCCAGTCTCCTTCTGGCTTCACCTGTGTGCTGAACACTTGGACACGAGAGGTGTGTCAACTTTTTCATCTAACTTCCTCAAAGGATATTCACCAAAATATTTAAATATTTCATTACTATTACGCAACACTCTTTTTATCCTAATGGAGAAGACTAAGCTGTTTCAGCAAAATAGTAACAGATTACGGCAAAGAAGAAAAAAAAAGAGAAAATTGGAAAAAAGCAGTCAACATGTTGCAATTTGCATTTTTTTTGCATGTAAAACAAAAATACAATCATCAACTATTAGAATAAACTGTATATGTTGTATATTCTCTCTCCTCAGTGAACTATTAGCTGCATAATCACACTGACACTCTCACACTGAACGCTAATACAAGTATCAAGGCAGCATGTGTGCTGGTGTTTCTATGAGCTAATTATTCAAGTCAAGGCAGACATTCAGGATGACAGGAGGGATTATTGCCTGACAAGATAACATTGAGTAAATCACTTCATTACCCACACAGCCAATAGCATGTGAAGAACAATGAAGATGGCACAGAGTAGACTGTCCGTGTAGGTTCTCATTCATCCAGGTCATCGTGTCTTAAGGGTTAATAGGAAGGGTTTACTTCTCATCCAAGAAGCTTCTTCAGTGCCTCAAGTGGGCCAGACCAGAAGGAGCCACCTAGGTGTGAATGTTCCACTGAGTGGTTTCTATTGCTGTGCGTTTCTCAAATAGGTGTTGAGTTTTATTGGTCGCAGTTAAATATTTATCAGTTAACTGTTTAATTGGCCAGTGCAGCAATAATGGTGTGCCCTTCCTACGTGTTAATGAGCTCCAGGCCTGATAAATGACTGCCCTGATGAAATCCAATAATATCTTTTATAAACGACCCTATGTAGGACATTACCCCTGTGCTGTCACACAGAGGTCACCCTATCTTCTGTTTGAGCCTCATTCTCGTGTCCAATTCCATCTCTGACTGGAAGATGTCGGTCAATGCCTTCTAAGGCTCTAATGACTCACCTTCTCCCAAGGAGAGGGGGTTGTCTTTTCCCAAGATGATGGCAGCTGCTAATGGCAAGCTTTTGTGATGAAGTGGGTCACGTGGTGTGCACAGCCCACCTGGGTCCACATCCAGGCTTCTGGCTCTGTATAGATATTCTGCCCCCTGGGGTCATCTCATTTCTGTCAATCCTTACGGCCAGCCCGGTCCCCAGAGACTGACGCGTTTATCTCTCATAATGCTTCAGCCTCGTTTGTTTTCAAACATGTCCGTGGAAGAATCGCATGTAAAAGTTCATCTATATCACTGCACGAAGACTTAGACAGCGAGGGACAGCCAACATCTTTCTGCCAACCAACCTCAATTCTGTTTCCATCACTGTTTAGGAGCTTTGACAGAGAAACTGTTCCCCTTATATCTGTTGAGTTGCTGTAGATAGACATTAAAAATGAGCCTTTCCTCGGATGTTAGAGCTCATTTAGTTTTTATTTCTTGAACCAAGAAAATAGAACAAAATTAAAGTAATTGTGGCATGTGCAAATGTTGTGGACACCCTACTAATACTGGACTCAGTAGCCCCCTACTTTTACCAGATATCACAGCTTTCAAACACTTTTTGTTGCCATCTAAGAGTTTTTCTATTCCTGATTTAGGAATTTTAGGAATTTCCACCCACTCGTCCCTGCAGATCACCTCAGGTTCTGAGATTTGCTGCATGTGCTGCACATAGCATATCTGCTGGACGCATATTTGCGACCACCACCACTCCTGTGTCAAACCTTTCTGCAGGTCCTCTGCAGTCATACAGGGGTTTGGCTCTGCCTGTCTGCCCAGCTGATTCACAGTTTTATCTGCTGTTTTCTTAGTGACATTTCAGACAGTGAAAACTGGAAACTGGAAGCACTTTGATGTCTTTTTAGTCTTCCCTGCTCTGTAGCATTACTAAGCTTCATTTTCCTCAGTCAGTTGCTTAGAGGAGCTCTTGGTTATTGAATGTTACCTCAAGGTTTAAAGAGTCAGAGAGCTCTGAAGTTGTAATCAGCTGATAATTCCTGATTGACCTGCCCTACAGGTCCTGGACAGTCAATTAGGGCCTAAGGAGTCGATGAAGTTCTGAGTGTTTTACAAGTAGGAAGGTGTCCCAACTTTTGTATATTCCTGAACTTCCAACAAGTTTTCCAGCTTCCTGTATTGGTGCTTCTTTGTTACCTGTAGTACAGCTACAACACTGACGCTACTTTGTGCTGTTTCACTGTTCTTCAGGTGGAATCCTCTGTCCCAATACCAGTGCCTTGCAGGAGGTGAGGAGCTGCAATGACCATCCCTGCACTGTGTACCACTGGCAAACAGGCCCATGGGGGCAGTGCATAGAAGACTCCTCCATTCCAGCCACCAATACGTCTCTGAGCCGAACACCGGGTGACGACGCCTCCTGCTCAGTGGGGATGCAAACCCGCAAGGTCATCTGTATCCGGGTCAATGTGGGCCAGGTTCCTCCCAAAAAGTAAGATTCCCCATAATTCTTCACACATGCATTGTAAAACAGGACTATTACACTTGTGTCGATTGGGACAAATGGGAGCAGGTATTTAACATGTATTTGTACAATTATATTACTTTACTTCACACTTAGAAAAGAGTTGCAAAGGGAGGAGGTATCCCAGGAAAGTTCGACAAGTAATATGTAAAATATATATGTAAAATTATATGACTGACTGTTGGAGCAATTAAGGCTTGGACTGGTATAAAAGTCTCTCGGTTGTATCATCAATACAAAAGAAAAGAAACTCATTTAGAAAATATTTGGTTCTTTAATTTAAAAAAAAGTCATATAGCATTGTTACCTGTTTAATAGCTACCTACAGCAGTGTTAAATTATTCATGAAACTGGTATGTTTCTGTGTTGAGATGTCATTTCCCTTTTCTCTTCCAATGATGAGAAAAAAACCTCAGCATTTTCAAATGAACATCTCAACATTTGAAACTCTGGCACATATTAAAAATGGAAACTTTTCAGATTCTACACAGAATTATTTGAATTTTGTGATTCAAAACGTTGTCGAGTTAGAAATGTAACTGATCCTAAATATGAAATAGCAGAAACAAAGCGTGGATAGCATGAAACGTGTCAGAACTAGGGACCCAAATGCATGACTCCAGACAAAAGTAATAATTTTATTCTAACAAAGTAGCAAACAAGGATCACCCATAAAGGGGAAAAAGGCACAAAAACAAAAACACAAAACGTGAACACAAAATCACTCTTACTGAGGAGAAAGACTGAACGACCTGAGGAGTGAAAAAACCGAAAAAGAAACAAAGCAACAAATAATACATAACCTGACTAGGGATACAACGACAAAACACAACCTAACGTGAGATATGAAACAGGGCTAAAGACAAGAAACAAGGGAGGCAAGAAGACAAGAGATAAGGCAAGAAGACATGAGACATGGGAGAGAAGACAAGACAAACTGAACCAGAACAAGGGGAGACAATATATACATGCAAGGTAAAGGGAAACAGGTGAAACCCATTAGGGCGGGGCAGACAATCACAAATGGAGGGAAACAAGACAAGGACAGGAAGTACAACAAGACAAGATACACAAGGGCCATCAAAATAAAACAGGAACTATGAAAACTTAAACTAAACAAGACTGAAAAGTCCCAATGTCCACAAAACAGTTCATAACAAAAAGTGTTCAGAAAACAGCCCCCTTACGGGCTAGTCATGACAAAACGTTAGCCTTGTCTGAATCAAACTCCCACACTTCTGATTTGTTCAACACTTTAAATAGTTCTGTCGTTGTGCTAATTTTGCTGATTGGCAAAACAATCAACCAGTTAGAGTTTTGCAGGCAGTTTTAGAGTAGAGTAAATTTTAATGTCACATTTGGCTCACAGACAGTCGTCACTAATAAACTCAGTAAAACACAGTTCCTGATGATCAGGGAAGGCTGTGAGCAGTTTCAGCTCAAAACACATTCATATCAATGAAAGTTTAAACCTTATTCAAAAGGAAGAATAGTTCTTATAAACTCAGTCAAATCCTCACAGCATGACTGCATAGTTTTTCTGCATCCTTATTGATAGCTCCTCAGGTGGTGACATAATTAACAGCGCTTCAGTATTAATGCTTTCATTTGTATGGCTGAGAGGCAGTCTTTGTCTTTGGTCGCAGACTTTGTTTGCACATGGCACATTGTGCAGTTTAATCTCCTGGTTAGTCTGTTGTTGCTGGTGTCTGGCAGAGGTGTAAGCTGATGAGCTGCCGGCCAACTGTTTTAAGCATCTGGGTCTGTTTCCCTCCTGAGGGCATCTGCTGGGAACAAATATTATCTATTTATTTATTCAACAGAACGGGAGCATTATTGTGGCAGCACAGCGGCACTGCTCAGGCAAAATCCCACCAGCCCCCATGCTGTGTATGGAAATTAATCTCACTTTTTATTCCTGCATTTATTCCTAAACCTACACTTACATGCTGAGCAGTGAGCCTGACGCCTTGGGATACACTTTCACCAGCAGCACCAGTTGTGGTGTGAGGGCTGGCACCAGCAAACACATGAGAGCATTCTTAGCATGATAGTAAAATTTAAATATGTGTCCGGATATTAATGAAGTGTGTGGTTCAAATGTGATAAGAACTGACATGAAATATTATTGTAAAGCATTTCTTGTTGTCTTTGTTTGTTACAGAGCCTGTTTGCTTGCAATTGGTAATATGATGTGGAAATTCTGTCCATTTCAGTTCTAGAGAGCGAGAATGTCCCAACTTTACTATAGGAAAGAGATTTCATCATTTGGGAGAAGTTTCATTGCATCCAAACAAATTAGTTCTGCTCAGCTGCTTGTTAAAAGACATGATTTAAAAACACACGCGCACACACACACACACACACACACACACACACACACACACACACACACACACACACACACACACACACAGTAATTTCAAAATAAAACAGGAAATAATAGAAAGAGGAGTCACTCAAGGGGGCAGATTGTGACACCACATCACCACTGATCAAATCTCGCTTGAAATTATAGGTGGTCAGCATATAGCATTTCACTAGGAAATCCATCATGCACAGACAAAGAAGTCTGCCCTGACTGGTTGGGTTGAGTGAGAAAGGGAGAGGGAGAGGGAGAGGGGAGAAACAGAAAAGAGGAGGAAAGAGAACATAGCACAGAGCAGGTTGCACATAATAAGAAGAGCAAGACTACTAATAATATGAAGACAATAATAGGAGTAGTAATAGGAATAATAATAATAATTAATGAGACCAATAATGGGGGCAGTAGGTGGCCCACAGCAGCAGATCCAGACTCTGCAGCTATGGAGGCAGATGAACCTGCAGAGAGCGACAGCAGAAGAGAAGAGAGGAGAGGAAGAACAGAACTACAGGAAAGGCAGTCTAGGACTATAGCAGAATAACTAAGGGATGGTTCAAGGCAAAGCCTGAGTCAGAACTAACTATAAGCACAATCTACTTGGGCAGCTTCAGAGGAAGTGGGCACGAATCAAACAGCGGCCTTTTATAACACTCCAGATCACTTCCTTTTTTTTTCCACCTTCATTTTGTACAGACAGAAGAGTCACATTCAAAATGTACACACACAGCCTGTCAGTTAATTGAGCAGTTGTTGGAGTTGTTTTAGTTGTTGTTTTAACTTTAACCTTAGTTCCATTTCAAATCTAATGAGCTGCAGTACAGAGCTAAAACAAGGAAAAACACATGAAAGCAGTGTAGCACCATTAAGAATGGAAATGTCAGTTTTCATCCACTGCTGCTGTACACACACACATACACATGCACACACAAAGTCACTGTCTCACAAAAACATCCAGTACTGAGGTCTGGCGCACTGGGAGCCTCTTGGCAAACTCCCAGCGTGGTTCCTTTGGCTCCGATCCAGCACATCTCTATCAGATTTTCAAGGGCAGTGTGTGTATCTGAGCATGTCAATGACGTCCTTTCAGGTGTCCAGAGAGCCTGCGCCCAGACACCGTCAGGCCCTGCTTACTGCCATGCAAGAGAGACTGCATTGTCACCCCGTACAGCGACTGGAGCGCCTGCCCGTCAACATGTCAAGCAGGTAGCTTCACTCCACACAGTGACGCTTCGCAGGGTGTCACACAGGCCAAATACAGCACAGAGGGAATTCATAAAAGCTTGTTTGTGTGTGTGTGTGTGTGTGTGTGTGTGTGTGTGTGTATGCGACCATGTTCTCAACTGATGAAGCATACCAAATACGCTCATCATTATTTCAGCCCCAGCAGACAGATAATAAAATCATCATGAGACAGAATACCAAAGATTCCAATTCTGTTTGAGCTGTGTCCTGTTTAATAAATGCAATGGAAACACAGTGTTGGAAAAAAAAAATCTGTATTAAATCAGGGTTTCCCCCTGGAAATAGTTTAGTGGAGGTGACAGTCCTTTTTTTTTTTTTTTTTTTTTCTGCTAAAGATCACAAAGGTACTCTTTCATAGAAAGGGTAGAAAACATGTTTGCCATTTAAGAAGAAAGCAGCTGTTGCTGCATTAAACAACTGCTGGAGATCCTGATAGTGTTGCCAAACCAATAAGCCACGTTAAATAGGAGAGTTCCAAACAATTCTCAGCCTCAGTGTTAGACATGTGTGTGTGTGTCATTCTCCTGAGATTTGATTCATGTGTTGGCATAGTGACAAATCCTGTAATCACTTCATTATCTTCTATCTATACACAGTGTCTATGTGTCTTTCTCCTTCCTCAGTAGCTCTGGTGGGACATTAGATCATCCATTATTGTTCCTTCTGTCATGCTGCTGTATCCTTTAGGCTTGTGATACACTTGCTTTTTACCAACACATATGCATAGACAAGCAATTACAACTGATTCAGTTTGTGTGAAGAGCCCCATGTCTGTATTTAAAGGCCCCTGAAATCTCTGTATCCCTGTCCAGTATGATGGAGCTGCTCTACACTCTGTAAGTCATCACAGTCCAGAAATTATCCTGCAACATGAATCACCAGGACTCTGGCATTGTGAGAAGTGTAATATGATATGATAGTCTCCTCATATAGACCTGGACTTCCTGTAAAGTCAATAACCCCTCTACCACCCACGGAGGTGTATTGGATACCACAGAGCAGATAATGGGGATGGTATTCAATATTCTACTTGATTGTGTTAGCCTTCCCAAAGAGTGGTCATTTACAGCAGAGGGTGAGCAGATAGGTGCATTACAGAAAATGAAGATCAGCTGTGCTTCATTACATTTGTTCTACGGTGAGAGCACAAGTCAAGGTGTGACCACACCAACAGCTTCTTCTCTCTACTTTAATATAAACATTCAATCTGCTGCATTTTGTATTTTGGTACACTTTACTGAAACTAGTTACTAAAACTAACCTATTCCATGTTTTTTTTTCTTGTGGCTTCCCTTAGGTGGCAACACTAAGAAGAAGCAGTATAAGAAACGTATTGTTATCCAGTTACCAGCCAATGGGGGGCAGGACTGTCCTGAAGTGTTGACCCAGGAGAGAGAGTGTGAGGCTCCATCTGTCTGTCAAGGATACAGGTAATTGGTCCTTTTTGATAATACATAACAGGTGGTTACCATATCTCTCAGTTGGTGAAAAGAACTAATGAAGTTTCCACAAACAGGGACCAAAATGGCTGCCACATCGCCAGCACCAGGACCTCAGTTTAGATATGAACCAATATTAATATGGGTTGCAGAATTCCAGCTGTGTTGGTAACCATCAGGGAATAATGCACATTCTTTCCACTGCCACTGCAACCTTTAGCTCCTGCTTTTCTCTAAATGACACCTCTGATTCCTGTTCCTCCTCCTCTTCAGGTGGAAAACTCACAAGTGGCGGCGGTGCCAGGTGGTCCCATGGTCAGTTCGTCAGGACAGTCCTGGAGCTCAGGAGACGTGTGGGCCGGGGCTTCAGATTCGAGGTGAGTACACACTACTGAAACAGATCAGAGAGAGCAGCATAACCATGAGCAGTCAGCTGAGATGTGATTCTAATGGGAATCCGGTTCCATTGATCAGATCCTTGCATTTACACGCTGGACTCTCTTTGCTAGAGCCCAGAACAAGGGAGTTGGCATCAAAGCAGTACCTGGAGGATGCATGCAACTTTAATCCAGCTGTAAAAGCTATAGGACTGAGAAGAGGGATGTGAACAGTGTTACAGTTTAAGCGTAACAGAGTCTCACATCTCACCTTCTCCACTCCACAATACCAGCAGAGCTGAGTAGCACGAATTGCTTTGGACTGAATGTCACCTCATTATCAAATGCTGCTCTGAAATCAGCAGTGTTTCTATTTTTTGCATACATTTTTCGGAGCTAATTGAGTCAACTACACCCGTTTTTTATGTGGTAAGAAGCCCAAAAGGTTGGGAAACACTCTTTTCGTGGTATAATATGAAAATAAATCAGCAGATTCTTGAAACATGCATAATCCATCACAGTGAACATATATTTTGCAGAAATCACTGTCAGATTTTTCAAATAATTCTGCCTGTGTACTGAGTTACCATACAATAGAAACAGAACATTGACCAGTGGATGCATGAATCTTAAAATCACACCTGAAAATCTATAACAGCATAGGATGCGTTTACAAAATGGTATGCAAAGATGTGAAATATAAAAATTATCACAAGTGATAAATCACTTAAAAGACAAACTGTAAAATATGAATCTATACTCTGTCTTACAAAGCGTGCTATCAATCATTTGCTATGGTGATGATTTTAGTTCCTAAAAACACAATTACCACTAATCCTTTAAGACGCCGTGCTGAGTGAATGCCTGTGGCCTGAGTGAGAATTCAGGCAGACAGCTGACTTGTTATCAGCTCACACACTCAGACTTCCGTTTGAGTCCCAGAGACAGGGGGCCATTATCTGATTCCAATAATGAGCATCCTGCCCCTCCATCTTGGAAGGCTCTTGTCGTTATGTACCATTACCTGTAATAGTATACTCTGAGCTGGAGAGATTATATTGACAATTCAATATAAGCCTCTTACTGTTCGCCCACTCATTCAACGGAGCGTGTGGAAGGCCATAGTCATTTTACAGCTCTTAATTCAACTATTTCCCACGGATGTGTAGGTGTCTGTGGGTGTGCTGTTTACATTGTGGGTATAAGAGAGGAAGATGCCCTGAAATTATGATGGGTAATATTTGTTGGTTTTACTGTAAACATATTACATGTATATATTAGAGGTATGTAAACATACCTGTGTTTTCTTTACTGAGGAGCAGCTTGACTAAGGCCAGTCTTAAGCCAACTAAGCCGCCAGCACTGTGTTTATTTTACACTGAGCAGACTCAAGCTGAGACAGTGAAACTGGCAAATACCACAGTACAACTCCCTCAGGTCCTTTATTAAACTGTAACAGAGCAGCTCTCACTCTAAGTCTTGTATGTGCATTGCTCTGTTTACTTCTGCAGCTGATAGGCTGAAGGTTCACAGCTCAGTCAGGTGTGTGCACCACTATCACAGCACAGTGATGGATTTTAACAAAGTACATTTATTCAAGTCTATCCAGGTCTATCCAGATTAACAAAGCAAATAGATACAAAAAGTAAGAAAAGTATCTAAATATTTCTTCAGCTGCTGCTGTTCAGTGTGAAGGGCTTCACTGTAAAGAGTGTAGACAGAGGACTACTGGGCCTGGAAGTAATTACACAGGAAATGATCATCACCATCACCTTAAAAGAGGGAAAATTAAAATTTTTATTAACTATAAAACTGAACATAAGATTCCAAATGCTGGCAGTTTAAAGATACTCATCAAATTTACTCAACTGTCAGTTGCTACCAGGAGCTACTCTCCCAGTGTCTGTAAGAGGTTATAGGGCAATCTCAGAGCAGTTACAGCACACATCTGCAAATTAAAATTTTGTTGAATACAATTTTTTTTAAATAAAAGCCAGAAAAACTGATTAAAAAGCAATAGGAAAGAGACAGTACTAACTGTCACTTATTCATTGGACATACTGCACATACTCTGTGTATGCATAATATATATTCAATGTTTGATTTAAAAAAACTGAAGCCAAATTGTATGACACAACTCTTAATTATTATACTAGTGACTTACTCCCTGAGCACAGTGCATCTTGAAGTGCTAGTATGCTAGTATGGAGGAGGCAGTATCAGACCCAACAATCTACAGTTAGCACAGATGATTTTCATGTTTTCATTATCATTTCCAAAGAAGTTGACCATGACCCCGAAAATGCTATAAGAAAGTGCAAAGTCTTCATTCTCATAAAACTCATCATTATTCTCCTTCCCTGTAGCTGTTTCGTGCCGGAAGCAGGATGGCGGGCAGGCGGACGTTGAAGCTTGTCTTAAGTTTGCCAGATCCATGCCGCCTCTCATCCAGCACTGCCAGCTGCCCTGCCAGGAAGACTGTCAACTCAGCAGCTGGTCCAAGTTTTCCTCCTGCACAGCCAACTGCGTGGGCGTGAGGACCCGCAAGAGGATGTTAGTGGGTGAGTGACAGACTGTAACTTCAAGCTGAATTCCAGATCATATCAACCTTTAGAGTAAGATCAGTGGAGGTGAAAAGCTGATATTCAATTTTAACTTTTTCTGTGTGTAAAACTGACTGAGAGGGTCCTGAACTAAGCAAGTTTCCTACCACAGTTAATGCACAGTACCAGTAGCAGTTGGGCCTTAATGCCTTGTGCAGTGAATAATTATGATGTGGCAGAAGCTTAACCATGTTTATAGTTGATATGATTTTTTTTTGTTTTTCAGGGAAGAGCAAAAAGCGTGACCAATGTAAAAACCACCAGATGTATCCACTGAGCGAGACACAGTACTGCCCATGTAACAAATACAACGCTCAGCCTGTGGGCAACTGGTCGGACTGTATCCTACCTGAGGGCGGCCGCGTGGAGGGTCAGCTGGGCATGAAGGTCCAAGGTGACATCAAGGAGTGTGGCCAAGGATATCGCTACCAGGCCACGGTGTGCTATGACCAGGACAACCGCATAGTGGAGACCTCTCGCTGCAACAGCCACGGTGAGCTACACACACATGCTCAAATAACTCTGAATCTTTTTAGGAACAACAGAACTGTTATAACAATTCAGTTTAAAAAAACACTTTAAACACACATTACATTTGAAACCAGGAAGTTTTCTCCAAATTGCTGCCAAACTGTTCAACCAATAGTAAATTCAAGCACATTTACAAGTTAGTGCGTTTAACTTTAAATGTGTCTGTCAAAGAAAGCTCCAGGTGAATAGTGAATACACTCATGTTACTCTGTGACGTCAATGACTTGAACAACCTGCATGTATTAAACAAGGCTCCACAAAAATTGGAGATCATGTCTGACTTCCATATTTACACCCATGCACCGAGACAAAGTACTTTTTCAAAGAAAAAATAGCACATTCTTTATCTTAGAAGTTAAAAAAAACATTTTTGACAGATATTGCTCTGTACTATACTCAAACTGTCCTTCAACAAGCAATCCTGTCCAAATATGTGGGATCAATCAATCCCTTAGATTGATCTGATCACATGTGACTCAGCCCAGGATCTGTTACCAGTTCCTCCTTTTATCAAAACCCCCAGTGTAAGTCTGACATTCAATCAGAGCAACTGTGTTTGCATCCAGCAGCCCAAATCTGTCAGGCCACTTTGCTGTGAGCTGTATTAACATTCCAGAAAGTATATTCCAGAAAAGGGAATTAAGAATCACAGTGCTGTCGAATTCTGCATCTTAACCCTGGGAAGATACAGAACACATCAAAGCACTTGGGGGAATGACTGTTTCTGTGTTTGCTCATTCAGAAACCCGTCTCATTGTGAGTCAAAGCTTTCCTGCCAGTATGGGGCTGTTTCATGATAACTAGCTGTAACTGTAATAAGATACTGGGCTCAGAGTCAGTACTGCTGCTTGGTCTCTCTCTGACTTAGGAGTCTTTTGGTTATCTAATGCCAGAGAGCATCGTGTGAGCACCGTGGTAATGGCCTGCTGATGTTTGTTCTCCGGCTACAGCTGGAGATCAGCGATGGTAGGTTTGTTCATGTGTGTTCAAGGGAAAGGACTGCACGGGTGAATCTGGAGCAAGCAGCGGTGGGTAACAGCGAGACATGCCAGTTTTCATGCCAGAGGAAGGGTCTGATTGGCAGCGAGGCTGGTGGTCACACTTAGAGGTCTCATTTTGATAAGTAAATCAGACCAGACTTAAAATGGAGGAGCCGCTCTCCCTTACATCTCCTCATAACAGGTTAGATCACATGTTCTGTGTGTGCCCTGGGGTCTCCTAGCAGTTGGGTGTGACTGGAAAACCTAGTTGTGTAGATACAGGGTAGGTAGCATCCCTGTCAGAATCTTGTCAGGAGCTCCTCTGAAATGTCTGATCTCCTCACCCTGTTTCCAAGATGGAGCCCAGAAACCCTGACAAAAAGAAAACAAATTTTGTTTTCAGTTATCCTCATTCTTTAGGTCCTTACTTAAATCTAAATGACCATGAGGGCTGCAATGTAGACTGAGTAAATTGAGAGCTAACCTTCATGACTCAGCTCCCTCAACCGGGAAAATCCAGTACAATACCCACATTACTGCTGACGCTGCACTAATCACTGTCACCAGCCAGGAGAGTGTCATGGCTTCATACGTACCGTGTCTCTTCCTAACAGCTAGAACTGGCTCATTTTTCTATTTTCTCTATTTTCTATAACTCATGTTCAGAAAATCTTGCCCTGAAAAATAAGATTTTCCACAAAAATATAAAGAGCTACAACGGAGCGAAGCTAAACCAGTGAACGTTTACTTCAAGGTGACAATGAGCATCACTGCACTGTGGCAAGTAGCTGTTGGGTCATAGTTGCAGCCATGGACTGTAGAGCAGCTGAAGAGCAAACTATTCTGAAATCGCACCAACCACCAGAAATATGAGTCGATTTTGAAGAAGTAGTTCAAGCTTAGCTTAGCCTGGAGACAGTTAAAAGGAAGCAAAAAATTCTTATTTAATATTCTTAATTAAGTCACTGCTTAACATGTTATATCTTGTGGTTGGGTGGTTTTAGGGGAATTACATGCTGAATGCATGGTTCTTGATTAACAGTTCATCCGTGTGCCCAGCACATCTGTGCAGCGTCTACAGAGTTGACTCCATATGTCGCTGAGCTCAGGTTTTGGTTTGGTCTCTATAATGACATGAAAGTAATAAACATGGCAAAATCACTTTGACAACAGGACTTCTCAGAAAGCTGTGAACAGTCAGTGCCATTGAGGCAGATTTTCCAAAAGTGAACAGAGATAGGCTCACTGTTTCCCTATGTAGAACAGAATAGAATAGAATAGAGTGCCTTTTATTGTCATTATACATCTATTTTTTACAATGAGATGGAAAGCAACTCCTTCTCCAGTGCAAACATATATGTAAAATATATACAACATAGAATAGAATAAAATACAATATGATAAAATAAGTTTAGTGCAAAGAATGTAAAGAATGTATAAAATATAAATAAATATGTGCTATAGTCTCTATGGTAATCTGGACAAACCACATCCTGACTCCAGCTCTGGATTTAACCTACAGTCATGAGACAGATATCAGACCTGGAAAGACAGCAGGATTTCCAGGATTGCCGCTTTAAGTTAAATGTTTGATGAGTGAGTTCTGTACAGGTAACAGAAAACCACTGTTCCTCTTTACTCTTTCTCTAGCAGCATCTTCTGTTTCTCCTTGTCTGTCGAGGATCATGGATCTGTATTAACCCTTTTTTTTTGTAATGTGACTGGTTGCAGGATACATCGAGGAGGCTTGCATCATCCCCTGTCCATCTGACTGCAAACTAAGTGAGTGGTCCAACTGGTCGCGCTGCAGCAAGTCCTGTGGCAGTGGTGTCAAAGTTCGCTCCAAGTGGCTCAGAGAAAAGCCCTACAATGGCGGGAGACCATGTCCTAAACTGGACCACGTAAACCAGGTGAGAGTGTGTCAGCAAATGTCTCAGAAAATCATTACAGTTCAATGCTTGTGTTTGTGGGAATGAACAATAATTGGAATGACCTTTGTTCTGTTCCTGTCTCCTCTTTGGTGAATGGATTCCATCCACAGGCTCAGGTAACTACACTGATCCTTCATTTTGATTCTTTTATGTTTTTGTTTACAGTTTTTAAAAACTGACTATTCTGGAATTTAGATCTTAATTCTTTTTCTGAGATATTGTTTTCAGTGTTGTTTCTCACCACCTTGCTTTTAGTTGTATTGTTATGGCTAATGAATAAAAGTTCGACTGCATTTCAATTTGATAAATCATTGTTAATCTATTTTTTTTAGTTCCACAGCTGAAGCACACATTCACATTTCTTGTTGCAAAACTACACAATTTCCCTTGTGAGATCAGGCAGGTGATTGTGGTGTTTGTATGTGTCAGGTGTATGAGGTGGTGCCTTGCCTCAGTGACTGTGGGCAGTATGTCTGGGTGGCAGAGCCCTGGAGCGTATGGAAGGTCAGCAACGTGGACCTGAAGGAAAACTGTGGTGAAGGTGTTCAGACCAGGAAAGTCAGGTAAGATGATCTAAACCATGTCTACACAACCAGCCACAGGACTTCTCTCAGTCTGTGTTCTGGCTGGTCGTCTCTGGAGCTCGTAGACCAGCTCCTTAGATGACCAACCAATCAGGCTCCATGGTCCAGCCTGTTTTAAACAGTCTGAACTCAGAAGCATTTATGGTAATATACTGGTGGTAATGATGTCTCCATAGCATTTTAAACATGGGATATAATTCCTTTTGGAATTGGATTTCATTTCTTCTGGTGTTTCTGGTGAACATATATTAGAGACATATTTTACATGAACTTAGTGGATGTAGTGCCTTTCACAGACTGCTGACTGAGTGTTGTAGAAACAGACTAACTCTCAGTTGAACCCCCTTGGGTCCAGGTGTATGCTGAACACTATAGATGGTCCCTCTGAGCAAGTGGAGGACTACCTGTGTGACCCAGAGGAGATGCCCCTGGGAGCCCGCAACAGCCGACTGCCCTGCCCCGAGGACTGCGTGTTATCAGACTGGGGAGCCTGGAGCCCATGTGCACTGGTAAGAGCTATTGAGCTATTCCTCTACACATCGCTCTGTGTTTACAGGAGCGATAAATAGCTTTCAAACTGTCTCTGTCATTATGGTTTTTTGGTATTTTTGCCTTTATTTGATATTGAACAGTTGAAGGTTGAAAAAAAACAAGCGTGGAGAGTGTCTGAACCACTGGGTCACCTGTCATTTGTATTCAGGGATCTAGTGCAGAGTGCAATCCTCAGTTTCCACACCTTTGATTTGTGGGAAGTATTATCAAAGGGATGCAAGTCACACATCCAGTCTTTAGGTAGCTAAGAAATGCGGACTGTTGGTAATGAAACTAAAACTCAATAAGCAAAAGGCAGAGATTGACCGAAAGCAGGTTCTAACCCTCGCTCTCCTCCTCAGTACCTGTCCTACTGTGGTCTTCCCTCTCCTGTTTCAGCAACACCACTCAGTATGAGTGACTCAGTCTCGGAGTCCTGTGTGGAATATGCACAGAGGGGAAGGAGGACTAGACCGAAGAAGGAGAGAGCATTAGTAGCAGAGGTTAGAGGTGACTTTGAACCTGGAGATAATCTCTGACCAAGCTGGTATTAGATTAGGATAAAGGAGGAGGTCATGCACTATGTCATTTATTCATTGGGAAAAGTAATTAAGAGGCACCAGTGAAGGGCTGGACATCACCACTGATCTCTGATTGAAATGAATTTTGATTGAGACCAGAGTCCAGATTTTGTGTTTCAACCAGCTGGATTCAACTGGATTTGATTCTGAATGATTCAAAGACTTGTGTGTCAGTCAATGGCGTGAAGAGTCAGTAATGTTTATTTAAGAGCTTTTTTCTTATGTCACAATAAAGCAACACTGTTGTTTTCTTTTAAATGTAAAATAGCTGAAAAAGCAAAATATAGACTAAATTGCACACAAACACATTTGTTGTGTTGGAACGATTTTTGTCGAGCAAATGCCAAAAACATACAGGCCATTCTACAGAGCTACAGATGCTTCAAATTAGCACAGTGTGTTCACTTTAATAATCAGTTTGAGTTCAAATAGGACATCGAAATTGAAAATTGAAAGCTTGCTCTCTAATTCTTGTGCTGGCGTTGAAATCGGCTCCTATCTGTAGAAGGTAGAGATGAGAGTAAAATCTTGTCCCTCCAAACCACAATCGTTTATTGTTTTGACCCCACTCCTGTTTTGTGGTGAGGCCTCAGAGTGCAGGCATCACTCTTTAAATGAAATGCTTCAAACTCCACAGCTGCATGAGCAGAAAATATATATTCAAATATGGTGAAATAAATGTGGTAGAAACATCGTGAAAAGTGTTTGACAGGAGATAAGGATACTAACAAAGGCAATTTGCTTATCACATGTGCACATACTGTAACAGGGTGAATAAAGTCAGAATTATTTTCTCTGCTTCTCAGCCGTGCAGTGGGAACAGTACCCGGGAGAGGAGTGCTTACCCGCTCCGCCAGCCTGGAGAGGAGAAGGAGTGTCCTCCGACTAAAGAGACTGAGCCCTGCAAACTCAACAGCAACTGCTTCCACTACTCCTACAACATCACCGGTGAGACTCAAACAGCAAGGTCAACTCCATGTAATTCAGACACAGCAGAGTTTCATTTAAAGGGTTAGGGTGACACTGACCTTTTGCTGATGAAACCCTGCAGACTGGAGCACCTGTCAGCTGAGTGACAGAGCTGTGTGTGGGAACGGCATCAAAACCCGCATGTTGGACTGTGTGCGTAGCGACGGTAAATCTGTTGACCTCAAGTTCTGCAAAGAGGTGAGATGTGTGTCACTTCCTGTTTTCAAACCACCTTCTTTTTTGTAACTGTTTTTGAATGAAACACAGAGTGAATGAAACCTAACGCTGTTGTCTTGCAGCTGGGTCTGGAGAGGAAGTGGCAGATGAACGCCTCCTGTGTGGTGGAGTGCCCCGTCAACTGCCAGCTGTCCGACTGGTCACCGTGGTCTGAGTGCACTCACACCTGTGGGCTGGCAGGTATGTCTGTAGACATATGTATCTATGAAAGTTGACCCTGACACTAAGGGGTGTTATGAACCCTGATGTACCTTTCAAAACCTGGTCCAAACTATATTACTATAATAATACCACAATATTGTTTTATATCTATATTAAATGATTTATGAATGGAATTGAAACCAAGTTTCCATTAAGCACAGTCTAAGCTTCCTCAGTCTTACTCCGTCAGTTCAAATACATACTAACTGAGAAACATACTTTTTCATGTAGTTGAATGTAACCATTCATATCATTGTTTAGTACATTTCACTTTAGTTCCAACATGGCAGCGTCTTCTCCAGCTTTTATAGTATAATACTTTTCCTAGCTGAGAGTGATCCATTACTGCGGCAGCACTCAGCTCTCTAAAGTCCGCCTCTCTTATGGTAATGGTGGAAACCAGAAACGCTTTGCGATGTGAGAAATGATGGCGTTATGGCCTAAATCAAATGAGGGAGGGATAATAATGTCCGCACATGTAATTCCAGAGGATCAGGCCATTGATTGGTGGTCCATTACGAGTGTGTGCTCTGGGGCTCAGGGAACACTCTGCTCTCCACTAGTCCTTGAAAAGAGAAGCAGCCAGAAGCAACAAGAGCAAATAGTAGACATGAAACCAATACAGACTATAGCTATTGTGGTAACCTTAATATGTCCCCAGGCAAGGAGGATCTTTTTCCTTATATGGAGAACCAGCAGGTAGGCCACGAAGAGAGGGCCTTTATGCTTTCCTTCCTGTGTTTCTTTTTTATCTCCAAGCTGGCTGTGAGGACATACTTCCCTGGAGGAGCTAATTTCTGTTCCTGAGCCAGGAATAGCAATGAGCTGGATTTGTTATTTCAAGCAATTGAACATACCTGGAAGCAGCAAGGTGCTGTTATCAATCAGGCGCTGTAAAAACACAGCTATTTTCCTGGACGTGTCAACCTGTGTGCATAGATAATCATGGCATTGTGTGTTCTCCAGCCAAACATGGATAGAGACAGCTGGCACAGGCCTTCTCTCGCCCAGCAGCCCTCCCTGCCACCCACAGCTCGACACCAAACTCTGCCATGGCCGCCAGCAGTGAGACTACTTAAGCATGAAAATTGTAACGGAGGGCGATGGCTGGTTTCTGTGGGCATAAGGTGCAAGCATCTTCTGCAAAGAAACCAGTGAACAAAGCAGCACTCAGACGTGAGTTTGGTTTGAGCATCAGGGGCCCTGGATCAAATGGCCATGTGGAATGTGAAAGGGGCCCTTCCCCCTTTTAGCTCAGGGTTTTGCTGAATCACATTTCCTGATGAAGCCAGCATCTGACAAACCCACTGTACATTTCCTGCCCTGCACCAAACAGCAGGTAAACACAGTTATCAACTCACTGGTGAACACTGTGAGACCAGACACTGTTCATTTTTTTTTTCTTACAGATTTAACAAACTACATGAAACATGTTGATTAGTGAGCCGTAGAGATGTTGGGTATATTTCTGAACTAGGACAGAACCAGGCTAGTTTCTGCTTCCTTTCTCTGTCTCCATACTGAGCTTCGGGTTGGTATAACTCTTCACCTCCAGCTGTTGGTAAGAGGGTGAATAAGTGCATTTTCTGAAAATGTCAAAAATTTGTAAATGCAACAAGTTCAGGTTGGATCACCTGTATGTGCCATTTAAGGACAAATCTGTTCTTATGGAGTGGTTCTTGGATGAGGCCTTTTGTTCCATAGTTACTGAGGTTTTTTGGAAGTTCCCTGTGTGGTTTCCTGCACATTGGTTGGATTGCTGGAAGGTGAATTGGCAGCTGATGAAACATCAGTGATGTGTTGCTGATACTGTTCAATGTCAAAAACATACCATAAAAGAGACAAAACCTCCTTTAAAATTTTCGAAGTTCTGTGATTTTTTTTTTGAAACCTACATTTCTATGTTGTGCCACTCATGGAATATTATTGTTGAATGTATTATTTGTATTATACGCATTTCCTTTGAGGCGGCTGCTAATTGAGAGTTTTCTCACATCTCTCCCCTGGAGCTCTTTGTTAAAATGCAGAGTGAATTTGGTAAAGGGCACTCTTACCCTCCTCCTGATTCATACCCCCCAAACCTATGAAAGTCAGTTGGTTTATTTTAACACAACAAAGAAATATGAATATTCAAAGTGGCTGCTGGGAGTGTAGCTCCATGAAGCCCCAAAACGGCACCACAGATTGAGTCAGCTGAAAGAAAACACAATGTGCTAAACTACTGCACCAAGGAAAAGGAATTTAGACTTTGTTCTACTTTAAATGAAGCTTATGTATCATAGAAATAGCACTGTCTTCCTCATCTTAAAAAAGAGACTTCAAAGTTCACAATTTCAGTTAACGTCCTCTAAAATAAGAAAATTCTTTTTTAATCTGTTGTTCTGCAGGGAAGCTGTGGAGGAGACGGACTGTGATCCAGGCTCCTCAGGGGGACGGCAGACCATGTCCGTCCCAGATGGAGCAGTGGAAGCCTTGCCTCGTGAAGCCCTGCTACAGCTGGAGATACAGCAGCTGGTCTGAGTGCAAGTCTGAGGTCAGTGAGGATCTGTGGCTGAGTATTGGCTTGCATTGCTACTGGTCCTATTAAAGTCCATTTCAAATTGTACGCATATTGACATTAGATACACTGGACTGGAAGAAAATACACATCACCAACAGGTCCAGTTAAACAAATATCTATATTTTTATTTACCTTCAAAATCCCACTTTTACTGGACCCAGCTACAATTTTTCAACACCATACCATAAATAAACCCATATAGCACAGGGAGCAGTGGCAGCCTAAAGGTTAGAGTCACAAGTTTGAAGGTCACTCTTTCAACACTCAGACCAGCAGGATTAACTCTGGGCGGGAACAGGGAAAAAGCAGTGCTTGTTCCTCTCTCATCAACAGAAGATGGTCTGAAAAGGAGGAAGCTATCACATTAGCTATCTCACATGGTTGGCTACACTACCTAACACTTTCTGAGTTTCATCTTTTCAAATATTTTCCTCTTCCTATTCTCTCACTGGTTTTTCTCCCGCCAACATCCTTCATTTGTCTTTGCCTGAACAATCTTTATCGTGCTGTTGGACTTCTGAGATGATACATTTCAGTTCTTTCAGCTATGGGACAGCTAGCTCATCATAACTGAATTTGCTGTATGAATTAAATATATCCTAAATATAAAAGTGTGTTTGGGCCGTACATATCTCTGTTTTCCTTCCTTCAGGGGGCGAGGTGTGGTGAAGGCCTGCGCTTTAGGAACGTGTCGTGCTTTGTGTCGGATGGTTCGGGGGAGCAGGACAGCAGCCAGGTGGATGATGAGCTGTGTGGAGATCTGGAGCCTTCAGTGGACGGAGACGCACACATTGTCCTGCAGGAGCCCTGTACTGTCCCCTGTCCGGGTAGGTCATTCACACCACAGACTGTCCACAGACTGTCCACAGACTGTCTCCAACAGCCCTCTGTTATGATAAATGAAGTGAGTGACTGAACCTGCCTGACTGGCTCAACTCTCCACATAAACCTGAACCCTTGAAAATCTGAGGGTTTAATCCGATCCGAACTGGTCTCTGGTCTGCCTTAGCCAATTTGCTGTCTGGGTGAGGTCCAGCATCACTGGGCACTGGTCTCTGGTCTGTACAAAGGCAAGACTTGATCTCATGCAACCTGAGGACAACATAACAATATGCTGCAGTATCAGTCAGCATATAAACACAGAAATCACAGGTTTAAAGCACAATGTTCTTTCAAGATTTTCATATGACATAAAATTTGATTTTAAACACAGACCTGTGTATGGCTAATTATAAAGTCATGTACTCAAATTTTAATCCTATTGTACAGTTAGTATGATTTTCATATGTCTAGCTGTTGCTCTGCATTGTACAGCTTGTTTTTGTTAATCGTCTTCACACTACACGTTTTTATCAGCCCCGTCTGAAGAGCACATTTTATTCTCACACTGTTTGAATAAAATGTATTTAGATCAGACCAACCATACTGATAATAAGAGAAAAGCCAAATCACCCTGTGCATTTCCACTGTGACAGTGTCTGACCTGCCAGAAATCCATTCATCCGATCAGCTGATCATCTGATCAGCTGATGGTCTGATTGTTGATTATCTGGCAGAAATTCAGATTAGTCTGGTTAAAACTGTGTGTAATCCTTACAGTGCCCGCCCAATTTAAGCTGCTGGTGTTGTTCACTGGTTACAACAGAAACAATATGACAGTACTCAGTGTGATGACTCTGAAGTATGAGCAATCGTGCTTAGCCCAGCTTTCCGCAATAACAACAAAGACCTTTGAAGTACTTACCGCTGAATGTGTTTGATTATAAGAGCTTAAAGAGCTGCAGAGTGTGGCACACAGTGAGCATCTGATGTTAACAGGTGGGAGGCTGAGGACAGAGTGGGAGGATAATGGATGTTTGTGGCAGGCAGGTTTTTTAAGTGGCTGTAGTTACAGCAGTTGTAGTGTGTGTACAGCATGTATGTGTGTGTGCTTACTGTACGCTGACTACTCCAGCTTGGATTGTGTGTAGGTGTAATCAGCCCATAATCAAGTTAACTGACTTAGCAGGGGACATGAGGTTAAAGAGGACTCAGTCAGATCCAGTTCCTGCCTATGTCCATTCTAACTCCTGAGACCGGAACCATTGATGAAAACCTGTTTTAACAGGAGTGAGATGGAGAATGTGATTTTGCACTTCTCTTCTTAATTACCTGATCCTTTTTTTTTTTTTTTGGGACGAGCAGCTTCATGATTAATTAAACGTGGAGAAATGTGCTCACATCAGCCTCTCGGTTACAGAGGGAGCAGTGTGACCTATTTAACAGAGAATCTTCTCTGTGCTGGAGAATAACATGCTTCTGGGCACATTGTTATTATAATTTTTGGTGGGAAAATAGCTGAGAGGTGCTTTGATTTAGATTTTCATTTCACTTTGATGTGTGTTGTTGACCTTTGTCCGGCCACACAACCTCCCACTGCCAGTGAGAGGAGCTGACATTTGAGTGGATTTACCTGCACCTCAATGAAGTGTCTCATATCCTTCTGTGATAGCTTATAAAAATCAGACGGGATCCAGTGTTATTCAGTGGTATTCAGTGGTATTCAGTGGTATTCAGTGGTATTCAGTGTTATTCAGTGGTATTCAGTGGTATTCAGTGGTATTCAG
>JBBMJY010000005.1:19675663-19690331 GCA_037833715.1 Toxotes lorentzi
TTCAGTGGTATTCAGTGGTATTCAGTGGTATTCAGTGTTATTCAGTGGTATTCAGTGGTATTCAGTGGTATTCAGTGTTATTCAGTGGTATTCAGTGGTATTCAGTGGTATTCAGTGTTCCTGTCTTACCTCAGTTTTAAACTGTTCAGTTTGAAGTACAGTTTGTAATAATCCTGCCAATCAATCTGACAGTCCTCCCTGTTCTTGGCCCTGATTGGCTGAAAGCCTTTCTAATTCAGATGCTCAAAATAGACCTGACTGGATGAATGTTCTCAGCTGCAGTGTGATCAGACAGACCTGTCAGACACAGACACACACACATATATATGTGCCAAAGATATGTCTTAAATAGTCTAATCATCCTGTAGTTTGTCCGCCAGCTGCTCAGTAACACTCCTTCCTATAATATACGGTACAGGTGTTACACACTGTGCCAAAGAACATTAATTATGTCTCAACTGAATGTCTTTGCTTTAGCTTTAGCAGAAACGCTGGTATGTTCCTTTAACTGCAGCACAGTGATGTTGAGTTTCGGATGCTGAACTCTCTGTGTGCTCTGTAGGAGAGTGCTACCTGAAGGAATGGACTGTTTGGAGTCCGTGCCAGCTGAGCTGTGTGAGTGGGCACGACCTGGGTTTCGGCTCAGTCCAGGTCCGATCCAGAGCCGTGATGGCCCAGGATCCAGAGAACCTGCTGCAGTGTCCAGAACAGGAACTGGAGGCACGGCCTTGTACAGGTCAGTCCAGCAGAGTCCTGATCTCGCCTTATGTACACTGAAGGCTGTGTCTGTTTCTTTAGAGATAACTTCAATCAAATATTATATGATAAAAATATGTTTTGAATTGTTACCTACACTTCATCTGTGCAA
The DNA here is from genome assembly GCA_037833715.1 of Toxotes lorentzi. Classification (NCBI taxonomy): domain Eukaryota; kingdom Metazoa; phylum Chordata; class Actinopteri; family Toxotidae; genus Toxotes; species Toxotes lorentzi. Next base: position 19,676,532 of record JBBMJY010000005.1, read on the forward strand.
ATCCTGCAGACGGCCAGTGTTTTGAATACATGTGGAAGACTGGACCATGGAGAGGCTCATCTCGCCAAGTCTGGTGTCAGCGCTCAGATGGACTAAATGTCACAGGTAAGCGTTATGACTCTCATGCCTCTATGCCTCCATCCAATCACGGTAGGTACCATGCTATACTGAGCAGTTCCACATCACTAGCTGCCTTAGAAGCTATTACACAGTAGCCATATTAACTAAAGGCATGGAGGCTGGTGAACATTTTCTTATATTGATCACCATTTTCTTATATTGATCAGAAGAGGCTCTGAATAACGTGCAACAGGGCCACCCACAGACTGCTGCTTCACGTGAAGTCACACAGTGAGACAGTGACACAGCTTTCTAATAAAGACATGTGGATACCTCCCACCAGCTAATCTCTGAGCTTTCAACTGTTCCACAAAAAACAAGGACTGATTATTTTCACAGTGGACTAATAAAAACAAGTGTCCTCTGCCTGATGCTGTGGATAGCTAATGAGTTCAAACTGAACAGGAGCTGCGGGTTCTAAGAATTAAAATTAAAATGTTACCATGGTAACGATTTTAGTGGTGCCACCATTGACCGGAGCAAACTCAGCTTTCTGTCACCGTTCATCCCCCAACGTTATCATCAAATACCTTCAATACAACATCTGCAGTTTCTTTAAGCTTCTCCTGCTCTTCCTCTTATTTAGTCTGAATTTACCTACAGTATATTCTGAACCAGTCCAATGTAAGATAAGAACCAGGCGATACTGAACAGTCAGTGAATTTAGACCTTAACAAAAGGAGTTTGCTCAGGTATCACAGGGATAGCTCAGCTGCTATCACTGCTGCTCTGTCTGCAGTCATATATCACAGATGTAAATGTGACCTAAATGAGTTCCTAAGCTGTGCCTGCGCCGCTCTGACACATGAGGTGTGGTGCTCAGCGTGGCAGGGTGATAATGTGGATGAGGTTACTTAAAACTGTCTCATCCGGCGTGTCAGAATCCCAGATAGCATTGCGAGCACTCCTTGACAGCGAGTTCTAGGAAACTGTAAGAAGATGAGGCTTTAATCTGTCACAGCACTACAGTCAAAGTTTAATTCCACTGTCCATCACATGTCAGGGCTAAGCTCTGTACCAGTGGCATTGTTCCTGAGCTCCACCAGGCATTTATCAGCCACTGTAGAAGATGGGCTATCTGGAAGAATGAGTTCCTCTCGTCTCGGGCATCTGCTTTTATTTACAGCTCCTGCTTTGATCAGGCCTGTCAGTGTAGCCAGTACTCCAGATGGTGTGCCTATCCGTGGCTGCTCTGATTGGCAGACTGAATTAGTTATTTTTTTTCTTTCATTCTTGTACATGTTTCCTCGCAAGCAGTGGTGTTTCCCTCATGAATATGCATACGGAGCTCTCTCTGCGAGCATGCTACCTAATAAATATTCAAGAAGCTCTGATAGATTACCGTGTTTTTGCAGACGTGTTTTCTCCCAATATCTGTGGGTTGGATCGTTGTCGCTTGCTCTGTCTGTCTACGTTAACCGGCTTATTTTATCCTCAGTGGGAATACACGCTTCTTACTCTACATAGTCTGCAACTCAGCAAAACCTTGGATGAACCTGATTACCAAGTGACTTAATGGTAACTCCAGGTCCTGGCAGAATGTAAGGGTAGCAACAGCAACATGATCATACAGGATTTCTCTGTAATACAGTGTTGATAGAGAATCAAGTATTATATAATAAAATTTAACTAGATGTGCATTTGCCAAACCAACCGATTAGTCCTCACCCTAGAAGTCATTGAAAGGCTTTGAAAACACCTCTGATAAAGCAAACATTGAAATATGTGTCACTCATCCATGTTTGATTGTGAGTGAGTGTGGTGTTTGTTACTGCCCCATGAGAGCAGAAAATACTACAGTTGGTGAGAGCTGCAATTGTAGGGTGTGATTCTGTCCCTTGTGGCAGATGGGGATGTTTTTTTTCTCCTCCATCTGCCACAGGGGACAGCAGAGAGCTAATACCACACTGTAAATCACTCAAAGGTGAGATATATTTTTTATGGGATGTGTTTTTAAAAAGTCTGTTTTGGTTTTACAATAGCTAAGGCGTCTTGTGAGGACCAACTGCTTGGTTTACCTTACCTCTTCCTTTACCTTTGAAGTGCAGTTCATTTGCCACAGGACGATTTGCTATCTAAGCAAATTCTTAACTACTTATTACTCTGTATTGAATTCCACTGAGGACATGGATAAAAATCAGTACATCAAATATTTGTACTTTTTATATCCTGTGATGTCTAAACAACACCTCGCTTAACTGTGGACTGTGTCAACATCAGAAGTTCTACTTAAGTATATCATCAAATAATGGAGAAAAGCAATAATCAGCCATGTTAAATCTCTTCTGCATGAATATACATCTTACGCCTTCATGCAAGTATGTCTGCCAAAGCAAATCCTGCATCACATTGCATGGTACGTATCATTGTAATCAGCTGAAACTTAATGAGTGCTGTGATCAGAGAGAGCAGTGCAAAGAGATCTGTATCTGCTGCAGTGCTCCCCACCTCCAGCCCAACAAAGAGGAGAGGTGTAAGAAAAACAGTCAGGATTCAGGGCCGCGTTTGTTCCTTTAATAATGGCCACACTTTAATATTGTTATTGATCGACTACCAACAAAGGTCTGACTGTTTCCCACATCTTACGATGACAGAATCACTAGCTGTCGACCTCTGACGCCTGAGTTTGACCTTTTGGCCTTTCTGCTCTGCAGGTGGGTGCCAGATGACTACCAAGCCGATGGCTGACCGATCCTGTGACCCGCCCTGCACCAAGCCACGCTCTCTCTGCACCGAGGTGAGTGATCACAAATACTGCCAACACCTGTGGTCAGATCCAGTCCTGAGCATCCACAGCACTGCTGTCGTCCTGAATGCTATTTTTTAGTGAAGCTGTTTATCAAGTGTAATGTTTATGAGATGCTGGAAGATTTTAGGTTTTATTTTATCGGTGAGAAAGTTGGTCTACCAGAGATGACCCTTGTGAAATACTCTCAGTGTAGTGCACCACTCAGCATAGCAACTGTTTCTCAGCTGGCATCTCTCAGCATCTTTTGGCATCTCTTGATGTTTCCAGATGTCTTGGTGTCTTTGGTATATCTTGCGGTTTCTTGTCTCTCTGTGAATTATGTCATCTCTTTGCTCTTCATGTCTCTTGACCTCTTTTGGTGCTTGTGAGCATCTCTTGGTATCTCTCAGGATCTTTGATTGTCTCTCCTCGTGTCTCCCAGGTGCATTGTATTAATGTTGAGATAGAACCGTCCTCTCTTGTGGGGCTTGAGTGCTGAGCTTCCAGTCTTTTCCTACATCAATGAGACAATTTACCAAACTAAAAAACACATATAATCACCTCATTTAAGTAGATTTCTTTTCCAAATCATAACTTGCATTAAAATGTTTTGTCTTTGGTCCAAGTATCTACACTAAAAAACAAAAACAGGTTTTGACTTTGGTTGCTAGCTCAGTAGCCATGAGGGATATTTAACAAAACAGCCGATGCTAATTCTAGCATTCAGTTAGTATCCACGTGTCACTGCAGCTACTTCAGCGCAAATGGATTATTTCAGAGAGTAAACACAACACAGAAATGTCACATCCATCTTCTTTCAACCGTGTTGGAAATGAATCAACAGTTCAAAGCCCTGTATCTGTAGACCTATAATAAGGCTGTGAGAACATGTGCTGCAGGCCGGATTGAGCCCCAGACCCCCTGCTGGGATGAAAGCAGTACATCTGGATAGTTTAAGGAAAAAAACAAAAAGGGGGTGGAAAGGAGGAAAAAAATAAAGGGACAAACAGGGCGACCTCTAGTGGCCATAGTAATTATGATGGGAGCAAATGGGGGAAGTTAGGTTACCAAAACTAACCATGTAGGTTTGAGCCTAAGCCTAAGTGACCCAGTGACTGTTCCACGACCGTAACTGCTTGTTTATTAATGTTACCATGACGACAAAGCACGCCTGCCACTGGTGCACTCTGTGTTGGCTGTGGTTTGTTGGGTCTTATCTATATTTTTTACGGACCACTCAACATTAGTACTGATGTTTCTCCATTATTGATCCACCTTACAGACAAGGTGTATTTACAAATAGAAGAAATATATCACTCACTCCCCTGCACATGTAGTGTCAGTTCAGGCTGGATGCAGAGCAACCGCCCCAAACCATACTCCTGTACATGGCCTTAATTTCCATCACTTGTCTCTACCTCCAACATAATTCATTTTGTGGTTCATTCATTTTAAGACAGGACTTGGTTTGTAAAGTTTACAGGTTGCCACTCTGTTGCTCCTGCTTTGCTGCTGACAGATCAGCTCATTGACTTTTAGGGGAAAGCCGTAGTTTTCACCATCAGGTTGGGAGAATCATGGCAAATGTGAAAACAGAACTTCACAGTTAGTACTTCCTCATCCTCTCGTGTTGGACAGAGGGCAGACTGGACAGTTCCTTAGGGACAAACATTGGCATGCTAACTTCAGTAGCTTTCTCTGCTACACAAAACATAACAGTCAATACTGTTATTTCTTTGGATTCTGTTGATAAGTTTAATTAATTTTTGAATATTTTAAACTAAATTATTTTCACATCAACCCTTTAAAATTTGCTTCTACAGTGTATCTTACAAATCATTCACTCTCAAGCAGCATTTGATGTAAAAGAATAAATGATTCTTATGAGAGGATTTTCTTCTACCAGACGTCCAAGACACTGTGGTTCGGTCTTTGTATTTTCATTCTTATTTTTTGATGTCAAGTCATTTGTTTTGAGACTGAATTTGCTGTGAAAACCAGGGGAGATTGTGAAGTGGTGCTCGGGGAGAGGAGGAGGATAATCAATAGTGCTGTGCTCACACAGCCGTCAGGCTGAAATGTCAGGCTGAACTGGGACCAGTGCTCTACTTTTAATCTATAGTCAGGGAACAGCCGCTGAATAGATTCACCTGAGTAACTCAGTAACTCTAACACGCCTGTTTTATTTGTGATAACAATAAAGTACTGTATATCTGCTACAACACACAGTAGTGTTTGCACATATACTGTAGGTTTGTAAAGGTCAGCACTGATACATTTGGGCTGAAGCTGCTGATACAAAGAATCATAACATTTAACCAGATGATGAATCCAAATGTTTCACTGATTAGATTTTGTCTACAATCTGGACGATATCTTCTATGGTTCTGGAGGAGCTTTGTCTGAGTAACTGATGATGATGTCCTCAGGGTTGGGGGGGGGGTCTCAAAAATCTGGTTTCAGATAGATCGGTGATTAGTACAGACTGGGATGCAAACTGGTACTGGTCCATGCAGTGTTGGCTACCAGTCTGATAACCTTTTTTTCCTCAGTATGACAGATAAGTTGTGAAGACACAGGCTTTTATTTAGTGTTTTTCTCGTCCTCTCCTCCTGAAGCTGTCCATGGTTCTGAAACACACACACACACACACACACACACACACACACACACACACACACAAGCAGAAGACGAGCTTTTTGCAGTACAAATAAATGCTACGAGACTCGATGTCTCACACACAGGAAGATGGATTCTGTTTGTTTTACCACGTGGTTTCTAGAAGGAGGATAGACTTCCGGATGTGAGGTATGCATGGACAGCATAGAAATAATGATATATGTATTAGAAATCTTTCCCTTTGTTTGAGTAGATGTAAATGATCCCTCATTTCCTGCTCTGTCTGCTGTTGGACGCACGCAGCTACTGTTTGCATGGCAGAGGTTCCTGAATCCTCCAGAGACTGGTGGGGAGCTGGGGATCCCCCGCAGGGTGATGAACAGAGTCAGGGATGAGAGAGATGTGGAGGAGGGGTGGCTTCCCTGTACACGTACACACACACACACACACACACACACACACACACACACACACACACCCACACACCCTGCACAGTCAAATACCCTGTCTGACAAAACAGCAGCATCCAACCATTGTTACAGAGACTGATGAGTCTGCACAGCTAAATCAGAGCCTTATCAAAGGTGCTGTAAAGTTAAAGATGATGTTTGTATTTAATTCCGACATTAAAACAAACAGCCTCTACATTACATTGTATATTGTTCACTATAGGAAAGCAGGGCTTCTTTCCAAATACCAATTAATCCTTGGGGATGAATTTGTTTTCAGTGATTCTAAACACCTTTGGAAAACACAGATTAAAGTACAGAATACAAGGCTTTATAAAGCTTTGTCTGTCCCACACTCATTTTTGAAATAAAAGAGATTAGACCTTGAGCTGGCACAGATTCTGTTATTTTGTCAAAGACACCTGCAGGATGAGGACAGACAGGTATAAGTACAGACTGAAGAGACTGAGGGACAAGTTAAAAGGCCTGCAGTGATGTGATAGATACGGTGTATTGATGCATTTAACAAGCCCTAAAACATAATGTAAGCAGGTAAAAGTGAAAACGGAGTCAGTTCACTGTGGTCAGTTTCTAAAGGTGGATGTTTCCATCACACACAAAGAGTGACAAATGAGTAAGCTCTGTCCACAACCAGAGCACAGAGACAACGACACACCAGATCTGCTGGTTCACTGCAGACACTCACTACACAACAAGTCATTTAATACCTTCTTCTAAATCTTTTCTTCCCTCCTGTCCCTCCCCCCATCTTTGTTTACTCAGCCTATAGAGGCATTTTCTTTATTTGTTGATCATTCACGTTCAGTTTTTTCAACCTGGGGGTTGGTGCCCTCCCAGATGGTCCTCATGATAAATGGTACGGGTCACGAAATGACTGAGAAAAGACAGTGGGGAAGAATAAAAGAAAGGTGGAAGGGATGAAAGGAAGAAAGGATGGAGAACAAAGGAATCAATAGATAAGGGAAGAAAAACAAGAAAAAGGACAAAAGGAAGAGAAAGAAAAGGGGGAATAGGAAGAAACAGGAAAGAAGGAGAGATGAGGAGATGTATAGTAATGGCTAAAGCAAAGAAGAACAAAGAGGAAGACTAAATAAAGGGGGCAGAGAGGAGAAGAAAACAGGCCTGAAAAAGAAAAGAAAGAATGAAGGAGAAATAGTAAAAAATGGTAGGAGCAGCAGAGGAAGAAAGGAATGAAGGGGGAAGTAAGAACAACAGGAAGAAAAGAAAAGATTTAAAAAAAAATTGAATCAAAAGAGAATAAAGAGGTTTTAAATACATCACCTGACTGTAGATATTTACTGTAAATACAAACCACAGACCATATTTGCTCTCAGTTTGCTCTTTTTGTTCTTTGTATATTTTATATAATAAATGTAAGAAAGAAAGAGAAGATGCCTAATTCCCAGTTAAAGAAGCCTATAGCCTTTAAAGGCTTAGAGGATTTAAAGCTTTCAGTATCACAAAAGTCTATTTTCTTACCTTAAGTTTGAAAAACAAAGAAAAGAAAGAAAAAAAAACATCTCTACAACACAAATGTTGTTCATGGTGACATGTGGGACAGTTTTACCTCTTCAGGCCTCTAGAAACAATTTAAAGGAAACAGTCTGAGAAGTGAAATCTTGTGCAATCTGTGATACGCATGTCACAGAAAAAAAGCTCATTTGTCCTTGTGAGTGTGTTAAACCTGCCTCCTTCCTGTGTCAGCTCGGTGTGTGTGGCTGTGAAGAGGGCTACACTGAAGTGATGACGTCCGATGGCCTGCTGGACCAGTGTACCGTCATCCCGGTACTGGAGATCCCCACCGCAGGCGACAACAAGGCCGACGTCAAGACCATCCGAGCCTTTAACCCCACCCAGCCCGCAGCCAGCACACCAAACAGGGTGGGACGAACCTGGTTCCTGCAGCCCTTCGGTCCAGGTAAGAGCATGTGGTGGATTCTGTTAACGTGCAGAACACACCATCAAGTTACTGCACTCAGAGTGGAAACATGCATGTAGTGGAGGAAGATGCATGTGACTGCTGACAGTACACAATTATTGCTCAGTAAGCTATAAACAAGGAGAGGAGGGAGGATTATTAATAAGGGGAGGAAATGAAGGAGGGGAAAACAAGGGAAGAAACAGGTGTGTCTATTATTTTTCAACAGCTTCAACACAAACTGAATGCTCTCACCACACTCACTGAGTGTGCATCCATACAGTGTGTTAACAGTCTGTGTGTGTGTGGTTTCTCTCTGCAGACGGGAAGCTGAAGACCTGGGTGTATGGAGTAGCAGCGGGAGCGTTCGTCCTGCTCGTCTTTATCATCTCCATGACATACTTAGCATGGTAACGTACCACCTTAAAGGTCACTCACCTGTGTCTCCACTATGTGTTGTGACTCCATTGTCACTTTAGTTACATGCATCCAGTGATGTAATGGAGACCATTATGAACAGCTGAACAGCTGACGAAGTAAACTGAGAAACTGAGAAACTCTGGATCCTACAATTCCCATAATGCATAAGTTCGGGAGAAAAGAGAAATGTTCACACATGAATGATGAACATGTTTAGAAAATCAGTGTGTTTTTCTTTAAGTTGTCTTTATTAAATCAAACAATGTGGCGTCATTCCTGCTGATCAAGGCGGGTTCACAGAGTTAAATGTGGTTTAAGCTTCATTACATCACTGCTCATGTTTTATTCATTCATTCATTCATTCATTTCATTTTTTGTTTCACTTTGAGTTCATCGTCTGTCCCTTCATTTCCTGTTTTTCTTTCTCCACCTCCACCCCCTCACACTCGCCCCGTTCAGTTATTGCGGTTGTTGCCTTTGCTGCAAGTCAAGGTCCAAGTCCCCTTCAGACAGGGTTTACTGGATGGACCCGGTGCCTTACACCTGTCCCGCCTGCCAGAAACTAGAACAGGATGAGTTACGGCGGCAGAGCCAACTCCAACAACTAAACCAGCAGCAGGAGCAGCAACACCAGGCACAGGCACAGCTCCAACAGCTGACTCCATCACAACAACAACAACAACAACAACAAGCACAGCAGCAGCAGCAGCAGCAGCAGCAGCAGCAGGCTCTGCCACACCCACCACCTCACTTTGAAACTCTCATCTCTTAGTCAAGGCCTCACCTCACCTCCCTGATACTCACTCCACCTCCATTTTGTACCCAATCACCCAGAGTGCCTGTTCACTCATTTCAGTGGATCACTTCTGAGAGGTGAGCTGTCCATCTTCCATCAAGCACACAACCTGACTGCAGGGCTTCACCCCAAACTTGAACTACACACCTTTAAAGGCTTATAGGAAATCAAATTTCAGCATTACAAAATTATATTTTCTTACTAAATTTGAAAAACATGTTTTAACTTCCATAAACAATTAAGAAATAGACAGATAATCAGTGTTCACTGTACTGGCAGGTTTCCCAGTATATGAAAGAATTCAGAAAATATGAGTCACCCACTATATTTTTAGGTTACATTTTTATAGTAACATTATTATTATTATTATTATTATTATTATTATTATTATTATTATTATTATTATTATTATTGTTGTTGTTATTATTACTATTATTATTATTATCAGTGGTAAAAGGGTCATGAGTCATGAAGTTACTAGTCCAAGTCCCTCCCTAAGTTAAAGTCTGGTAGGAAAACAGCAAATCCTTTATTTATTCTTTGTTTTTTCTTCTTTGTTTTAAAATTTGTAAAACATATATTGAGTTCACAAATACTGAAATCAGACAGTTAAAAACCTACAGTACCAGTAGAATTGAAGTCCCTCCAGTTTGTTAGACCTGACTAAAGCACAGATGAGGACCTCAGTGTGGATCAGTGGTGGCTGTGGCCCTGAAGGGTTCTCACGCAGCCTCATCCCTACCCATAACCATTCATTTCTGCCTCCTCCGGAGCCCTATGATCCAGGACCTGCTGACTGTAAACCTACAGGCCAGTCATGACTGTAGGTTTAATTTTTTTTCCTCTGCTGCCATCTTGTGGTCATCTATTCACATTTCATGCTGTCACATAATCATCATGTCGTCATTACTGGGTTCAACATGCTGCTAATATAATTTAACCCATTTACTCTGACTGTACAGCTGATCATTTTCCAAAGCATTGCACAGAGTGTGTGTGTGTGTGTTTTTTTTCCTGCCTTTGAGGCAGCCATTAACAATCACTGCTCTGGAGTAGGAAAATGAACAATTGAAAACTTGCTTGGGTTAATTAATCCATCACAGTGCACATAATGACTGCTGATTATTCATTGTTAACAGAAAATGATTACATTATTATTATGTGGTCTTGCAGTGCAGACATAACTCATGCTCATGCTCTGTACTGTAAGTGTTTCAAACGTTGCAAATCAGGATTGTCCTCACAAGAAGACCGTGGTCATTTGTTTTAATGCCTGAAAGTTATACCTTAGAATAAAACTCAGACTGCCTGAAAAAAAAAGAACAATGTTTATCAGTTGTAGGAAATGTCTGAATCAATTGTGACTTTGAATAAATGAAGAGATGGTGGTATGGTCCATAAACTGCAGGGACATCCTGACTCAGCCTCAGCTGTGCTACGTCATGTTAGAAAGTGTTAAAGCGAAGCTTCAGCTGGGATCAGATTCTCTAAACCTTCTTTCTGTGTGTTTGTCCCGTAGTAAAAAGCCAAAGAAGCCACAGCGACGGCAGATGAACAACAGACTGAAGCCGCTGACTTTAGCCTACGATGGAGACGCCGACATGTAGAAGTCTTCCTGCTGACCGCACTGACCTAAAGACATTCGTCCTACTGCAGGACACGCAGGGTTGCTATGGAAACCCCTTGATGTCAGGGCTGCCGCTGGGCATAGCGTTCAACCAACACGCAGACACCCTGGGAAGATGATTTTGATGGAAAGAGAAACCTCATATCAAGACACTGAATCCGTGTCCATTAGCAGCCTTGATATTCCTGTCCTCTTCTTCTTATTATTTTTTTAATTTCCATTTTGATACTTTCAAAAGAGCCTTCATGAATTCTTTGTTTTCTTTTGGAAGTCTGCCTTTGCTTCTCTGCCATCTACTACTGCCAGTAACATCCAAACCACGGTTGTTGGAGAGGGGTCGAAACGATTTTACTCTAAAAGCACAAATCTTCATTTGTCTTTTATTTAATTTTGTCACAGCTTAGGGGCGGGAGGCCTAATCTCTGTAGGACACTTGTCAATTCTTTGTCCCATTAAGAACATTCAGAACCCTCAGTGTTATTATGGCCTGGGTCCATCTCTCCAGAAAAAAAAAAGAAAAAAAAAAAGATAAAACCAGAAAGAAAAAGATTCCAGAGCCGCCGTCACTTCTGCCTGCCTTTCCCTTCTCAGTTTTTCAGGCATAATTTTGCACTATATTAGTGCAGCATGATATGTTCTTAAGTCTAGCTTCACCATAGGAAACTGCCTCTCTCAATACAAGATGGTGTACAGTCTTGTGCTAGAAATGTAAAAAAGTAGACTTTTTTTGCAAACAGAACTCACCAACGTTTGTTAATACTTTTCTTCTATTACCTCTTGTATGTGATACGATGGGACTCAGTGTAAATAGGATTTTTTTTTTCTCATCTTAATCTTTTTAGTATGTACAGCTACAAGTCCCAAACTCTGCCTGAGTTCCTTTCTTCTCTGATGATTTTCTTGACTGTGACTTAACATCTGAATTTTTACTTTTGTAAATTACTGATACACATCGCTGTTATTGGTTCAGACTGCATGAGATACATAGAAAGCATTGTGAAACTGTAGCTGTGACAGGGGAAGGAGAAAAGAGGAGAGAAGACCTAAACATGGACGATCAGTTAGGACCAGTGTGGAGGATTCAGGGGGATCTATTCGCAGAGATGGAATATTATCTTCATTCTTATCTTTTCATTAGTGGACAGTGTATTAGTGTATACCTGAAACTAAAAATCATTGTGTTTTCGTTAGCTTAGAATGAGCCCGTCACATTTACACAGGGAGCCCGTCAGGTTGCACTGCCATGTTTGTACAGAGGCCCAGAAGGGACAAACCATTGTGTGTTTTTACGTTACCTGAAGGTCACTGTAGGTCACTACATGCTTGGAAAGGGAGGGGTGAGCGGAGGGGTATGCAGTTGGTTGCAGTCTGCAACCTCACCACCAGATGCCACTGAATCCCACACACTGCTCCTTTAATGGTGGATGAAGATGATTAGCACCTGTGGCATTTTCATTTGGAGACGGACCTTGGAAGACAGAGCTGAGTTCAGATGTCTGAGTTCATCAGACTGCTATCAGAAGAGAACAGGGACAGAGGTAACAGGGATTATAAATTGTAACTAATAGATTTATTAATGGTTAATAAATCATTGACTAATAATCAGTTACAAACATAGAGACTTTGAGGTTGGTCCTAACTTGTAGGTCGACTATTAATATTTATAAGCCTTTAAACTTGTAGTAAAAATGTTAGAGGGTAAATGATACAGTTACTCACATGTCCACCAATCTAATGTTCTTATTAAAGGCTTTTAACTGAGCTATACAAGGTATTTATTTCTAATTAATGCAGACATCAGTTCCAACTTATAAAGCCTTAATAAAAGTTGCCTTTAAAGTGGTACGCACACTTTTTGGCCCTAATCATCTTCTGTAGAAGTTTGACTTGATTTGTTTTTAATGTTCTCAGGTCTTCATGTATTTGAGGTGTCCTGTCTTTACTAGGTTACATCACACTCAAAGCCACTCTAACATGCTAACATGATGTCTGCTGTAACACACTGAGAATCTGTTCTTCCTTCCCTGTTCACAGCTACAGAACAACAGTCAAACAGGTGTTATTCATCCATGTTTACTTCACCTTTAATGAGATTCATGTTGATGAACTCTTCAGTCACGTGTCCCAGAGAGAATCCACCGACGGACAGTCGTCGTAGTCTCCCCATCTTAAAGAGCTTTCAGCCCGACTGTATCACTCTGGGTGACTTGTAGTTTCCCATGATTGTTTCAAATCCTAACCAGGAGCTTTTCTACTCAGTAAAGGACAGTTCAGGAAGAACCATTATATGGAAACAGTTTGATGTGAGAGCAGAACCCACACACTGCTGCTTAATGTAACTGCCTGATATAAGCTAAAAGTCCAGTCACCCAAAGTGAACAGTGTATTATTTGTTGGTACTGAGACATCATATCATTGACAGAGAATGACAGTTTAATATTCTGTGGAGTTTGTTGCTAGTAAATTAATGGAATGTTTAATTTATATTTCTTGGAATATGAGTTGTAAATAAAGTGCTAAATATTTCTTTTTTTTTTATTTATTGTTCATGTACCATAATATGTTTCCTTTTTTTACTGCACAAGATGTTATGCATACATAAAAAAAAAGAAAAAGAAAAAAAAAACTGGAGGCGTGAATGTGGGTGTGCTAAAAGCGATATTGATAACCTTGTGAAAAACGAAGTCGCCGATGAACCTGTCCTTTTCCTACTGTTTGTTTATATGTATTTGACTAATTGCTGATAATAAACGAGGGAAATATTTCAAAGTGCTCTCTTATTTTGGATGTGCTCAATTATATTTCAGGTCTTTGGCTCAGGGCTTCGGTCTCACACTTCAGCTTTATGCAACATTAATCAAAATTACGAAGCCGATCCAATGCTTAAAGACATGCACGTACAACTGTTTAAACTACCTGATGCAGTGCTTTGCACTGTTACCTCAAAACAGGAGGAGCAGTGGCTTTGAGTCAACCAGCTCACTGGATGTCCTTTGACACATCAACTACTGTATAACCGACTTATGTAAGATAAGATAAGATAAGATAAGATAAGATAAGATAAGATAAGATAAGATAAGATAAGATAAGATAAGATAAGAT
>JBBMJY010000005.1:19700558-19744877 GCA_037833715.1 Toxotes lorentzi
GTCGGAGGTGTGTTTTCCTTCGATTTTGTGGAAAAAAAAGGTGATTGAGGTTTTTTTTTTTTTTTTTTTTTTTTTTTTTTTTTTTTTTTTTTTTTTTTTGTTGTTTTGTTTTCTCAGTGTAGTTGAATTTGTTTAAAATGAGTCACAGAAAAATCCGCGAGTAAATGAAACCTTAATTCCCGGATGAAGTTCAGATCTTCTTGCTTTTTACATGTGAAAATATATGTGAACACACTCTGTTCAGTCGGTTCAGAATGAATCTAGTTTTTAAACTCGCGTGATTTTACTCCCACTCCCACATTATTCTATCACAGGGAAAAGGCAGAGTTCCTTTACGCGCTCGTAAACAGGTAGAAGAGAAGGAAAGAAAAAAGAAATCAGTTCTCTTCAGCTCTTTACATTTTCATTCCACTTTTCAGATCGTTAGATTAGATGGAAGCACAGGCCTCAGACTGAGAGCGTCCATATCTCCCTTTTCTCTAATTAAACAAACACCTCAGACATTCATTAATACGCGTCTTTATTTTATTTGAATCTTAATATTCAGAGGTGTAAGATATTCTGATTGTCTGTTTCTAACTGATAGAAATCTGGTGGACCTGGTGGACTACAGCCCACTGCCAACAGGTGTAATCCCTTTAAAATGTGAATTACATTACAAATGAAAATGAACAGAAATGCCAGTTCAAACTGTATCAGACGTTTAACACACACTGACACTTCAACACCCCGTGCAGTTACCTTAATGGAACACCCACATTATAAACGTGTGTCAGCCTTTATGTGGCTGTACTGTACTTTGTGTCCGCAGTGGCTTCAGTGTGTAAATGTGTGTGTCTTCTAACACACAAAGTAAAACACACAGCCGGAGGACGTGGAGCTGTCCAAGGTGCTGAAAGTATTTAAACCCACTTTTTTTTTCTTCTCTCCTTTAAATACACAAGAACCAACATTCTTAATGAATCCTTAGCGGGGATAATAACAGGCCCAGTCATAAGAATATATTTTAAATAAAATAGTATATTTTAAATGGGAGTTTTGAAATTGAAAACTAACGCTTAAAGCCGGAGTTTATTGTCTGATCTCTTTTTGACACTTTTTTTTTCCTGTGGAGTCCAAATTTTTGGCCTCTCTTCTTCCTCCTGAAACATTTCCCCAGGCGAATTAAATTCTGAAGCTTGGTGTCTTTTGTAGACATCAAACACAAACATGAATTCACTGTAAAATTCCCCATGTCGAGGGAAAGGTGTGTGTATTTTTTTTTCGAAATACTGCGCTTTTTATTTAAACTGGTGTTTAAAAAATCCACTCGACTTTCCCTATAAATCCTGTTCGCCGTGTTGTCTGGGCTGAATTGTGTAGCTGAGAAAAAGAAAAAGAAAAAGAAAAAAAACACGCACAATGCCATCCCGCCTAGAGTAAACCGAGCTTATTGTGCAGCCCGTTAACAATCAGCTTTATCCACAGCAGCGGGGATTAGAGCTGAACTTTGATGGTTTTATTTCGTGTTAAAGGCTCCGGTCTCTGCTTAAGCCTCTTGTCTGAGAGCCGCGCTTTGACCCCGATAACAGCACAGCCCAGGTAGACTGTTACAGTACCTCAGACAAAGCGGGACCATTACCTGTGGGTCCCCTATTTAATTAACACACCGCTTATTATTCCGGGACCGAAGAATTCCTAGTCACATGATCCTGGTTTTGTGTTCATACAGTATTTTACTGGAGCTTCTGTGCATGTAACGCACAGCAGCTTCTATGGATAAAATGTTAAAGGTGTTGTGTTCATTTCGGCTTCCTGTGTTATACACATATCCTCATAAAACTGCATTTAATCGCTTTCATTTCCGTATACAGTTGCTGTTAAATGCTACATAAACAAGTCTTTAGAAAACTGTTAAGTATTTGATAACATATAATAACAGGTATCTGTACAGAACAACGGTTTTCAGGAATCTCATTGAATCTCGTTTTGAAAGCAGAGATCTCAGCTCTGAAATTTAAAACAGCTTTTTGATCTGGTCTTTTTTTTTTTTTTACTAAATCTTTTTTATTAGCAGAAATATTGCTGTTATTTAAAATGTTTTACTTACATTATTTTTTGTAATATTTGTTATTTACATCATTTATCCATATTGTGTGAGCTACATACGCCTGTACCACCGATGAACACTGTGCTCATCCTCCTTATCTGCTCCTACATGATTTCTTTCTATTCATTTTCCTCCTCTTTATATTATTATTTGCTGCTGTAATGACTCTTTTTCTGTAGAGGGATCATTAGATTTCATGCCATCAGTCTGGCTTTGTCCTATAGTCACAGATATAAACTCAGTCTACAGGAGGGATTTCAGGATTTGAGCCTTGTTGACATTGTTGACAGAATTTTTATTTTTTTTTTTTAATTAAACTGGCAGGTGTCCTTCTCGTCTGGCCCTTGGTGCAGCTTCGGTGAGGCAGTGAGGTCTCTCTGGTTGCTGGTTCCCACCACCATCACCACTACCCCCAGCTCATTTCTCCCCTCCTCTCTCCCCTGAGAGAAACAGATACAGTGGTCCCACTGGCAGCAGTCATAGCAGTCACATTAAAGTGTTATTATCAAACAGCTCAAATGGGGCCTGCAGTGTCAAGCAGTCTGCACGGTGGGGAGGAAGCAAAGTCCCACTGAGATCACTACAGCACAGTTCACACAGTGTGAACCCCCCTCCCCTCCATCCACCCTCCGACCCCAATCTCCCCACCCCACCCCCTCTTCAGTCCACAGACCTCAAAATTACCTCATAATAATAAACAAGCAATATGTTTTCAATGAACTGTTTGAAGCTGAAATCAAGAGCGGGCCAGTATTAATTCAATTACATAGCAAAGGCATGCGCGCAAATGCCTACATGCTGTGTGAGTGAACACACACGCACACACACGCACACAGACACGCACGCACAAGTGCAAGGACAAGTTCATTGTGTGGCCATCAAGTAGGAGCCGTGGAGATCGTGGAGTGTTATGTTATTTTTTTCAGCCCAGATGTCGACTAAGTGAACATTTCTCTCAGTTCCTTGTTCAACCTTTGTGCTACTTAGCTTTTAAAGCAGCATGGAGGTGTCACTTCAGAGCTATTCAAGCCCGGCTGCCGGAGAGAGCCGAGTACAAAAGGGCTGAGAGTTCAGTCTTGGAGAACAACACTGCAATTCCCCCGCCGCCGCCCTCTGAGTGGCCTCAGCTCAGCCCAGTTACCCAGCTCTGTTTTACGTTGACCAGCTTTTGCTCAGTGGAGCTGCCTCTCAAGGCCGTGACAATGGGGGGGGTTGTAAAAGCTGAGATCCAGGGACACTTGAGGGCCTCCAGGGGGCCTTAGTGGAGGTGCCAACCGTGCTCAAAGGGGTTTGTCTTGGTCTTAAGGAGGTTTCAGGTGGTTTCGAGGAAGTTCCAGAGGTCTTTAGCAGGTTTCAAGTGACGTCCAGAGTGTTTTAGGGGGCATTCAGGTGGTGCGATGAGTTCCTGAAGGGATTCTAGGGATCCGTGAAGGGGATTTAGGAGTTTTCAAGAGTATTCCACAAGTTCTTGGGTGGTTTTTACAGGTCCTGGAGGATGATCCAGATCATATACAGCAAAATGAAGATTAGATCAGGTTTATTCATCTCAAGTGATTAGAGAAGATACAAATGACTATTTTAATTCATGGTTTGACTGTCAACTCACGTTCAGCTGACACTGATGTTCTTTTCTTAAGACAAGAAAAGAATATAAGAAATAAGAAAAGAAGTGTGTGTGTATATATATATACACATATATATACACATATATATACATATATATATATATATACATATATATACACATATATATATATATATATATATATATATATATACACAGAGCACAGTAAAAAGAAGTCAGTGCTCTTCTTTTCACACACACACACACACACACACGTACATATATGTATAACCAGTTTTAATGGATACATAAGAAAAGCATATATCTGTTAAATATAAAAAAATAGGCAGAAATATGATTATATGACTTTTTTTTTTTTACTCTAAAATGTAAATGGAAGTATGTTTTGTTGCAAACTGTGAAATCTCTATTTCAGTTGCACAGAGTCCAGGGTGAGGTTTTGTCTGACCAAGGATCCAGAACTCAAACATATTGTTTGGAGTTTTTTTCTCCTTGAAAAATGACTTTATGGATTAATCAGGTATTAAAATACTTGCATATTGTTTTTCTGCAGAAATACTAATTGATTTTGAATCAACTAATTTTTCCAGTCTTAGTACTTGTGTAATTGTTTCAGTGTAATGTTTTGTTGTTTGTTGGAAAAGAAAATACTTATTGTACAACATCCAGTCAAAACTGTAAACTAAAGTTAAGATTTAACACAGTGAAGCCACAAAAAAAGCATTAGAAACAATATGGACCATGTCTGAAATCTAACTATAATTGAAAATGAGGCTGCTTGTGTGGAGCTGGCCTTTGACCTCCAATCGGTGTGCCGCTGTGCATCTCGGCAGGCAGACTGAAGCTGCACGACTTTGAAATTGACACGTCAAGGTGACTTAGTCTTGTTGTGGAGCTTTATACTGTGTGAACTGTGACCTCTGTGAACCTGCCTGTGAGTCCCGGGCCGTCTGATCTGAGCTCAGCCTCCCCAGGCAGCTGCACGCTCCCACAAACAGCCAAAACAACACTTGACCTTGGTGTTTGGCCATAAAGTCAATGATAATAGCACCGACTGTGGTGTGTGGAGTCCAGAGGAGGGGGGTGAATGAGGGAGATCATCCTCGGATTTGGATCTTTGATGGTGTTAAATTGGAGAGGAATCTCCCTTAAATATTCCCAGAATAACCACCCAGGCCGACTTCAGCCTGAATGTCATCGGTGTGTGTGTGTGTGTGTGTGTGTGTGTGTGTGGATGGTATGTTTGAGGCGGTAGGCGTGATTAATGACCACAGCCTCCATTCTCTCCTCCACGCGCTGCTCCAGATTTTCAATTGCGTTCACAGTTCAGAGGTCAAAGCTGGAGCTGATCATTGAAGGGCGTTGTTCTCAGAAAATCAAGCCCCCTGTTCGCAACCCAGGTTTAATCCTGAGGGAGGCCTCCCACTCCTCGACTCCCTCTCTCCCCCTCTCTATCTCTCCTCATAGAGGAATCCTTTTATGGCGAAGAGTGTGGCACCTTGATAGAAGCACTTTGAAGTAGCCCAGAGAGAGAAACGCCTCTGAAGGCAGGAAGCAGCTAGATAACCCAGTCTGCCCTGCTTTACATCTCCAGGTGCTCCTGCGACTCCAGAGTCTGCCTCGTGCTTGGCTCGTCACAGCTGAAGTGATGGAGCAGACCTCTCCAAAACTCACGCTGACATCTGCGCTCGCAGGAGAATCAAAAAAGATGATGCTACACAGTTTGATTTTCAGGCCCCTGCATCCACCGTATCTTTTTCGTAGCTTATCTTGTGTAACGAGCATTAAGCATTTAAAATGAACAGCAATCATAGATGAGCATCTGCACGTGTAGCAGCTCCGGCTGTTTTTACACCCTTGTTCAAAGCTGCGCTTTTCAGTATTTATTTTTCAGCTCATGGTTTTGGTTTTTACGGCCTGAAGCTTTACTGTTTGGTTGGCTCTCTTTACTCTCATCTGCAGCCACAACACTGAAAACTGTAAGAAAAAAAAACACTGTGTGTTTACTGAACCTTCATGATTTATCCTGTTGGGTGAAATATGAGCTGCACAGTCTAAATGATCAGTATTATTAGCTAATGTGTGCATAAGTGTGTGTAACAGCAATGGCTTCACTGGCCATTGAGTCCACATTTGGTCTGATCAGAGTCTGGCTCGCCCTCACTAATTCCTCTCCAATGATGCTCCATAAAATCTTCTCCACAGCTTTTCTCACACTCTTCTGTCTGCGGCATTTTGGCAGCTTCTCCTTACAGCTTCTCAGTCCTGTTTTACCCCCCACCTCCCTTTTTCTCCCCTCTAATTTGGAAAGGCCCGCTAACACCTGTGCTTCCTCTCACATACAGGGCATATGTTTTTTTGCCTTTATCAGACAGTGCAGGCAAGTTACACAGACAGATGCAAATGAAGGGAGCTTCTTTTTTTTAACATGATGAAACCATGAGGTTGTGAGTCTGACACCGACTTTGTCACTATTGTGTCAGTTGTTTTCAGTAAATATGTTTGCCAAAAATCTAATGCACACTAAGGTTAACACTACCACTACTCCCCCAGACCGCACCTCAGCCACTCAGTGCTGTGAAAAGGACATAATTCCTCATCGTAATCCCACCCACAGCCCCTCGCTCAGAAGGACTTTCATTTTCTCACACTCACAAATGTGTTTTAATTAATATTCTCAGTTAAAAAAAAATAATGAAACTACTGAGAATGTGGGACGCTTCACTGGACGCCTCCAGCCACTTATTTATTTTTGATTTTTTCCATGTGACATCCTAAATGTGACACCACTCAGATACAGATGCAGTGAGTGTCCTGTCCAGCAGATGCAGAGCCCTCTCACTTCAGTTAGAGGGAGAAAGTGTAACTGATATTTTCTGTTTTCACATAAATCAAATCGTCATGTTTTCAATTTTAAAACACTGTAATTTTTACAGTGTTTTAAAACATGACGAACACACTCGACTTTTAACAATTTGTCACTGATCACTTCATTTGCATATGATTACTACTCTTTAGTTTTGCAGATTATTAGCTGCAATAATGAAGTAACAGTGAAGACAGAAAACATATCACATTAAAAAGGAAGCGATGGTGATTGGACGCAGGATTCTCTGACACACAGAGGACAGTCAGTGTTACCTTCATGATTGTAATGCTCTGTAGCTGTATACCACACAGTTGTACACTGTGTGGCAGTGTAACAAGCAAACAACTAGATAAAGACATATAGAAAAATCTTCATCACTGATCACCATTTGCATACAAAGATGATTAAAGCAATTAAAAATGATAGTGAAATACTGAAGTCATTTTAAAATAGAATGTGATGTTCAGTGATTTAAGGAGCTTTATCAAATCTCAAGTGTGTGATTAACGCAGATTAAGTGAAAGGCTTTATTGAAATTCCTAATAATCATTCCTGACATGGTCACTGTGTGCCACCTTTTTAAAACACAGTTTCTATGGTTATGGAACTTTAAACGTGATCTGTGAATTAAATTCTGCTAAAAATGACTTGATTTGTACAGAATACATTAGTAAGTCTTACATTTTGTTTTGAGGGCAGTTATTTCTGTTGTTTGCTTTTACTTCAGGATAACATAAATGATCATTTCACTGGAATTCTCCAGTTTGAAGACAATTTTGTCTGAAAGCTTGAGATGGAGGCTGAGGACAGTGCATGACCAAGTCTCAAAATATCCAAACTCTGAGGAGCTAAGTAAGTGTTTCAGTTCCAGCTGCTCAGGCTGAGTTTAGTCATTAACCATGGTCTGTCACCAGCACTGTCTGCACTCTGATACCGACCGGATACAAAGGTGGTGCAAGGCAGTGGATTTGGAGCTGTATAGTGATGGATTGCCTTGCTTTCTAACCTTATGATGGGCTTGACTGACTAGTGAAACAGAGCAGGCTGAGAGTCTGCTCTCCTCAGGGAGGCAGGAGGAAGAGGAGGAGGAGGAGGAGGAGGTGAAAATAGTGGAAAAGGGGAGGAAGAGGAGGTGGGGGTGAGCGCAGCGATGCTTCCTTCGGCTGCGTCGGCGGTGATGGATCTCCCGTCGGAGCTCGTGTCTGCTGCACAGTCCAGCGGTCACGGCGCTCACTGACGGGAATTACCAGCCATGTCCGTTATCTTCTCCTTTAGATCCTTCCATCCTGTTACTTTACAGTGACTGGCCATGCGGGCGCTGTCGCCCTGCTCCAGAGACATGTATGGATGACTTATAAAAAAAAAAAAAAAAAATCAATGACTGATGAATACCCGCGAGCTCTCCAAAAAATAAAAAGACTGGGTTTAAGACCAAATATTGGTCGACGGTATTAAACTATTTCTGAAGCAGAGAAGTCATTACAGAGGAACGAGGAAGGATTTTACTCAACAGTGTAAAACCTGCAATGGACACAAGCTCTCCCTGTCTAAAGAGCAGTTAAAGACTTCTCTCATTCTCACTGGAGAGTTTTAGTATCAAATCTGAGTGCTGTTTCAGTAGGTTTCCACCCAAGAAAGAATCAAATCCCTGAGCACAACACTTCCTCTAACATTTTAAGCAGAAAAATACTGAATCTGTGACACACAACATTTTTGTTCAGTGTAGTATCATATAAATAAACAGTCTTTCCTCCTTTTATCCTGATCTACCACCTCTGTGGTTATGGATGCAAACGCTGGTCCAGGTCCCAGTCTTTCTTGACCACACATCCACCCTGACCTTCTCCCTAAGAGGTTTTGAGGCTCGGGAACATCACGCTACATCCACCTTTGCTCCTGACAGGGGCTAATCCAAATGTGCATGGCCACTAGAGGTTTCATTTCAAAACTTTTTCTTTCTTTTTTTTTTTTTTCTCCAAAACTCTTAAATCTACCTTTACAAAATAAACATTTGGTTTGTGGAGCAGGCCTCTAAACTCGCCCTAACAATAAAACGGAACAATAAACTGCACAGACGACCTATAGGGTAGTTATTTTACCTCTCACACTATTCTACCAATATGTTACCAATATGTCAGACCTATCACACGCAACATATCACATAAGAAGTCATACATTTCATGACAGTTATTCTGAGTGGGCGATGGAAATGAAGTCTCTTTGGGCTGCTGTTATAAAAACTGCGAGAAGAAGATTTGCGAGCTGGTGGAGCCGGTTACTGTAAAGTGGGTTGTTTGTTAAACATTGAGGTTATCCGTGTGCTAAATCTGCTCTCCTCCAATCTCCATATCAGAGCACAGCAAAATCCTGACATTACGTCTTCAAAGCAGCAACTCTCGCTGTCACCTGTGGTTCATTTTCTGACTTTTTAGTGCAAATCCAGATGAAGTGAGGGAAAGTGGAGATGTAGAACAGAGCAGGAAGAGGAAAGAGGGAAGAGAAGGGAGGCAAACATGAATGACTTTTATGCTCGGGCTGCTTTATGAGTACAGTACTCCAATTTGTCGTCAACACCCACATGTCTGTCAGGCCGGGCCGTTTGTGCTGTCGCTATCACTACTAGCAAACAAGCTGATATATAATGCGGCTGAGGAGAAGCAGGCTGCAAATTGTCAACACAGATGGTTTTTTGAAAAGGAACAAATGATAAAGTCAGTTAGCTTTAACAGCAAACTGACAGCCTCAGTGTTGTTCCCGCCTCATTCTCTCACACCCCACTCGTAGATGGCAGGAAAGGTAGGGAGAGCGGTGAACGTCAGCGGCTGTCAACACGAAGAAACATCTGAGATCCTTGAGAAAAATGTGTTTGTAATTGATGTGCTGAGCAGGAAAATTGAGGATTGGTAAAACCAGAAACCACAAACAGGGTAGTTCTTAGTTAATTTATTGTGATGAGCACAGGTCAGCCCAGGGCTGCAGCCAGGACGTTAGATGCACATACAAATGTAAAAGTTAAGATCAGTAATCTGTTAAGTGTTGTTGTTTTAGCCTGAAAAATCCATCAGACAGGAAGTGAGTGCTGATGGTTGGTTCAACAAAGAGTGACTGTGATTCATTCCCTCTCCCTCACTGTAAACTAGTCGTACTTAGTACCTAAACTTATGGAAAGTGCAAGCAGCAAATCAGGAAACAGCCATATGGAGAATGTCTGTCTTATTTCGTCATTTACTTTGGAGGAGTTATTGTCCTCATGTGCTAAGTTTCCCTTAGAACGGCCTTTCCTTGGAGATAGCTCTTTGAACTACATTGCTCATATTTTGAGAAGTAAAAGTACACCAAACACCATTGGTTAAGCTTAGGTTTGGGGTTTCGATAAAATTTTTCTGAATCCACATCTATGATCAGATGCACTAATTAAATCAGAACACTTTCAAATCTGTTATCAGATTAAGATTAGCCTTCATCATTTACAGGTAGCTAAACACGTACACAGTCAGAGGTCTGTTGTATTAACAGTTTTTAGTGGAAGTTAGTGAACCAACATTAACATTAATTAACTTTTCACAACCTGTAGCTCAACCAAAATGAGATAAGCAGCAGAAGATATGAAAAGTTGACTGGATGATCGATTAGAAATCACAGCTGGAACATACTGACTTTTACATCTTTTCATTACATGGTCCAAATAATGGAGGTCCTGATTCATAACTATGAGATTAATGAGCTAAAACATCTGATATGCATAAAAGGTCCGTCAGGGGCTCTGCTGTATTTAATGTGCCACGGCAGCTGATCATTTTTCAAGAGTCGCCACTTTATGGAACCATGAAAACACAGGTGGGTTCACTGGTGGTTACAGAGTGACGTTACAGAGCATTAAAATGCATCTCCACGTGTGTCTCCAGTGACCAACTGTCATTAGAGCCCACCTCCCCGCTCTATATGCAAATAAACACGCACATGCAAAGACTTGCAAAGACCAAATGTGTTGTTTTTAAATGGTGAGAGGCCGCAATGCACTTCCTGTGCCTAGTAAAAGGAGAGGAAGAAATCAAAACAATATTAGCATTCATTTGGAGTCACGTTCACCTCAAACCTAGCAGTTGCTCTCCTTTTTGCTCTGGTTTGGTCCACACCAACTCCAATGAAAAATCTCTGGCTTTTTAGCAGCTAAATGCACCACTATGCCCACCAGCTAGCTGCTAACTGACATGGTCTGTTGTTTGGTGCTGGAAAGTTAGTGGGCAGAGGATTTTCACCGTAAACAGTTGCTGGCTCTGAAAATGAGTTTGATGAGAGCGGAATTAGCGAGCCGGGAAACCGAAACAATTAGCTAAGTGGCGTATTTCATGTTATGCATAGTAACTTAACACATTTTTAATATAAAAATATCAGTGTAGCTTAGAATGTAATAAATATACATCATCTCCAATGTTTAAAATATTCCCTAACTTTTTTAGCCTCCATCAGTATGAGAAGCATTTATTTGTGCTTAGCCATGATTAGTGAAGAGTTCATACCTATTCTTTTCAAGAGTAGAAAAGCACTGCAGAGAGCGCAGTGGGTAGTCAAAACTAATAATTTCCACCGCTCATAAAATTACATTTTCCCCTAAAAGTGAGTGAATAATTATTATTGACTAGACATAAGTTGTCACGTGTCAATCAGCTACACCCCACTGGGTTAAAGGGGCTGCAGCTGTTTTAAATTGCTGTTATGGGTTCATGTCTTTCAGGATACAGACCCTGGAGGGGCACTGCTGGGCACTATAACAAAATAATGGAGTGTAACTCAAATGATAAGAAATGCATTTGCTAAAGTGAATGAATTCATTTCACTGCAAACACACTTTAAAGTAGCTCATCCTGGATCACTAATCAATATGTTGCAGCACAGACCTTTCTATCTGGATCGAGGGCCTCCTTGATGATGGAGCAGACCAGTCAGGGTCCTTATCAGTTCTCCAGCTGGGTAAATGACAGGGCGTCATCGCTTACAGCAGCCCTGGAGACCACGGCCATAATGATTTTCAGAATTACAAATTCCATCTGTATTGTAGTCACAGCGGAGGGCAGAGAAAACAGCCGCGAGGAGTGTGTGTCTGCATCTGACAGTTGTCAATCACGCGTCAGCGGGAAGAGAGCCATCCTTCATAGAGGTGGTGCAGTGGCGAAAGACGAGGAGAAGGAGACCTTCCATTCCTCCCTTATCTCTCCTTCTCATTTACTGCCTCTCTCTTTCTCCTTGTCTGGTTATCGCGCTCTCTCTGACATTCTATTCTCCACACCCTCTCCTCAGATTCACATGAATAACTCGTCTTATCTAGCTGACCCTCGACTTCAAACACTCCCTTGCTTCCTGAGAATCAGATGTACTCCTCCTTATTGTTTGCCATTTTCTACTTTTTTTTTCTTATCATTTCAATGCCATCAATTCATGTTTTTCTTCCTCAGGCAGAGAAAATGAATTCCATGCAGGGCGTTGTTCAAATATACAGTGTAAACATGCTCACATGCATTTCCCTGTTTACTGTCAGCCGTCTCTGTTAGAACAGACTGAGCTCAGACCTGGGCTGTAGGGGAGTGATTCAAGTGGTGGGAGTATCACAGGTGATGGAGACAGCGTGACAGACAGGAGGGAGAGGGAGTTACTTTTCCTAAGTGAGTTAACGTTCAGTCAGCATCATCTTTAAAGCAGCACACGCCGAAGTCATGTGTCTGTCTGTCTGCCAACATTTAGCCTGTTTGGTTTATTTATCAGTGTTTTCTCAGTGGAATTTTGCCCTTTAGTCACCACTGATAAGAACAAAGATTCGACTAATGACGGTGGACCGACAAAATAATCCTCACTTTACTTACTGTCTTTTTCCTGAGCTTTCAACCTCTTTCAGAAAATAGAATAATACTTAGAACAATAACATAATTCTTTATATGACGTGATGTTTATATAAATGACAAAGTAACTGAGCTGGCTTATGGTGAAGACCATGAGCTATGGTTGAAAGCCCTGGAAAAAGCTACTTAGTGGGGAGTGGGGAGGTCTCTTCTCGGGGGTGTAAGAACAAACATGATATAGCAGCATAATGTATGGATACAGATCCCACAGTAATTGAGCTCAGATCTGCTGATGAAGACCATGAGATGTGGCTGAAAGCACCATAAAAAGTTATGGTGAAATTGAAATTAAGAATGAGTAATGGTCTCTTTAAAGATTAGACCGTGGACTGGACTTCCTGGAGGCTTCAGGCCCTGAATTAAATCCTCTGTCACAGTATGTTATTTTATGTTATAACATACACTCAGGGGTCACTTTATTAGGAACACCTAGCTAAAAATAATGCAGTCTAATATAATGGTCCTTCAGTAAATCCTCTGCGTTGATGTTGATTATACTGTATGATCTTTTTGGCTGCTGCAGTTTGCATCAAACAAAGAGGGGTTCCTATTATTTAGCCGGCCCCCACTGATATAAATGGGGTGGACAAAATAATAGAAGCACCTGTTCATTTAATACAATACAGCTCAATTAGTTTAAGCTACGCGCTCCTAATAAATTGCCAGCTGAGTAGATATACAGCATCATGATATTCAATGAATTATTTATCAGAAAAATCAAGGTACTTGATTTGAATTCCTCCACTGCTCCTGCTCCTGCTCAGTGCTTTGCAACATCACCCATAATGATCTAATGCAGCCAGAGATATTGAAATTATTCTGAATCCACCTTCGTATAAAGGACTCAGAGAAATCTGTAATGCTAGACACAGATCCCGTTCTATCACTATATGTAACATTATATTGTCCGTCATCTCCCTCATGTCTGCCTCCCTCCTCAGCTAAATACAGTCAGTTTGGTCCTGTGGCTCCATCCACCCGCTTACTGTTTAAGTGTCTCACTGTTTAAACACTGAGGCAGCATTGAAAATGTAAAGATGAGGCTGATAAGTTCAGAGAGAATATGTACTCTCATGGCATAAGCAGTAAAATGTTCCAGCTTTATTCTCTGCTCTGGTTTCATGAGAAATTCAAATACACTAATTGAAGAAATTCTGTGTTCAGCTCCAACCTACAGATTAAAATATACCTGCTGCTGTATTTGATTCTGTACTATTGTCCATAATTTCACAGTCTATCAATAACATATTAACTTGTAATTACAGCGAGTGAAAAGTGAAAAACAGAAATACAATTTAACGTTGCACAAACTGAACATCAGTAAACAGCTACCTTACTTATTAAAGTGTAAACAGATTTCAACCCTCCAGGCATTTCTAAGTGGTATTACTGTTGGTGTCACCATCACAGAGACTGGATCGAGGTTATTTTACCGTCAGTTTCTATATCTCTCCCTCTTCGCTGTCTTTGTCTTCTCCAACTTTGGAGCTTGTTGTCTTTTGACGGGTAGAGTTTCTATAGTTACTGTGGTCGTTCCACCCGCCGCCATTTTCACTACCTCAATGGCAGACGCTCTTCCTTTGTGCTGCAAAGGGAGCCTTCATTTTCGTAACAGATTTCGTACCCGGTTGCAGACAGAATTTCACAGTGAGAGCGTCGGGCACCTGTCTAAACACTGATGGTGTCATTATTCTATAGCCATTACACTGAGCAATCAACATTTACTTGACAATGGTAAGTTACATTGTCATTTTCAGTATTAACAGTTTTCTTAATAACTAGGCTATGGGATTACAAAATTCACAATCAGAATAATCCATGTGCAGGTGTTTCTGTGTTATGACAACATAAAACTGTTGGAGAGAGAGTCACAGCTTTTTGAAAAAAAAAAATCTTCTGCAATATGAAACCTTGTGGTCACTGTGAAGAATCCTTACAGAGTGTGAAACTTTCTCTCTTTCTGTGTGGTTCTCTGTCAGAGCGAGCTTCCCTCTCGAGCATTTATCAAATCAATTACTGCTGATGGGAGTTCCTCCTAACAGGTAGCGAGGTGTCTTGGCACTAATTCATCCTGTCGCTTTGATGGATTTGCTCGGCTCTCTGAGCGTCGGGCCCGCACCTCGGGAAGAGCGCGGCTGATCTGTCAGGCCTCACAAGCCATTACTTAAAACATTAGCTGCTCAGGACGCAGAGCGAAGCTCCGCCATGGTGATGTGAGGGAGATTTCAGTGTGACCGCCGTGAATTTGGGGGAGGATGTGACAGGGACGGTTACAGATGCAAATCTTTACATCAGGAGGTTACAGATATTTCCCTGAGTGGCTGTAATGGCATTAGAATTCGTGTGCGTTTATATGATTAGATGCTGCAGCCCGACACAACTGAATTCATGCGACTGAAAATGTACCTCCCATAGGAAGGAACTGATATAACCTGATCTCTGATGATGTGAACACTCACCACTTTCAGAGGTGTAACAGTAAAGCAGCGGTGTAATGAAGTACAATGAATTACTGCTCCCAGACAGTAATAAGTAGTAAAATTACTTTTTGAGTAATGAGGGCAGCATTGAATAGAGCTGGGTGCAGTATTGCTGCTGTAGAATGTCTCCTGTAGTTGCACAGTGCCCAATAAAACCCAGAGCTTGTATCTTCGACTCAGCTAAAATTTAAAAACTATTTGGCTCTAAGTCTCCAGTTAATGGCTCAGGCAGTAAAGCCATCCAAAAAGAAAAAAAAAAGTTCTGTGGAGTTAATTGAATGTGTTTGCTCTTGCAGATTTCTTACAGTCAGCATAAATGCAGACTTTAAGCTGTGGCAGAGCAGGGGGAGAGGATGGGACGGGAAATACTGTACTGATGGTGGGCGTCCGCTCCTGAGCAGCCAGATACTGAGCTCGCCGTGTCAGCCCCTGCCATGACTGACAGGCCCAAAGTGTCTTTCACAGCTTGCCAGCTCGTCAGAGGGAAGCAGGATCGCCTCACCGTGTTCGATGCCGGAGCATCATTTCTTACAAGCTCCTTGTCCTTGCCTGCCTGCTGTTACTCACTGACGTAAAAAAGCACCTGTCAATCATAAATCATGTCCTATCATTATTAAGACATTAGCACGGGGTCTTTTACTAATGTATTCCTTTGCCCTAGTGGAACGTTCGTGTGTTTGGGCTGAATATTTTACATGAGGAAATATTTTTTATCATTAGCCCGAGGATTGTGTCTAATGAATCATGCACTGAAATTCAGCCTCTGTTACTGTGCCATGAGACATGCACGTTTCCCCCTCTCTCACTGTTTATTTAGCTTGTTACAACCAACAACAAAGCAGGTTGAACACACACACACACACACACAGAAACCAGCTGAGCTCCAGCACTGGCCCGTAGCAGGGAGTGCAGTGATGGAACCTCCCCCCATCCCATTTTTAAAAAGTTGAAAAAGTTCTCAGTGGGTATGAGCAGCTCTCAGTCAACCAGGAGAAAAGCCCTGTACAGCTAATGCCGCAGCTGTTCAAATGACTGTGAAATACTGTGGAGAATCTAGCAGTTTAACTCCGCAGCATCACATCAGAAGGTTTTGTGCCAGACTAAAATAGAGGCGAGTCGCTCTGACTGTATATGCGTGTGCCGTCAAGCAGGATGAGTCGTGGATCAGGCAGGATGGTGCGATGCGACGCGGTTTAGTTCAGAACTGAAAGAAAGAAATCACAGTTGCTGCCAAATAAAGACAGCTGTTTCTGCATGGATTAGTATCATCGTCTCACTCACTATCAGTGATTATTGATCGAGAGTACAGCTTTGTGTTGGACAAACAAGCGTGTGATCATAATATGTGGTTTGTATCGTAGCACACACTGCAATATTTCCAAAACAGGAAACATGACCACAGTAAATTCTTAAATGGTGGCACAAAAGACAGAGCCACATTTTCTCTTTCTTTCTTTCTTTCTTTCTTTCTTTTTCTTTCTTTCTTTCTTTCTTTCTTTCTTTTTATACAAGCCCATGTCGTCCTTTTTATTTTTCCTTTTAAGTATAATTCAGTAAGAAGTGTTTTTTGATCTGCTGCTGTTTTAATTTGCTGCTAATTCTCAGTCCGTCCTCCATGTTTTCCCCTCGTCCTGATAAATTCAGCACTAATTCCATCAAGACAACAGGTCACGTTATGCTCACCACTCTGCTGCTCTGACTTTCTCTTTACAACACAAAGTGTTTTCCTTCACAGATTAATTCAAAATGTTTCTACTTTGTTGTGTTGTTATCACTGTTAAGATACCAATGAAATAAAATGAAACACTTCTATAGATGTTTTACAGGGAAAGCATTTCTTCAAAGGGCATAATTCCTCAAAGGACATAATTCCTGTTAAGTACAGACCTTTGGAATTCATTTGTGAATTAAAACGCTATTTCTGTTTTGTACTGATTGAATTAGAGCGGTGAAATGTTCGTTACACTGGATTTACCAAGTGAAATAAATAATGGGCTTCTGTTCGAGCCGGTGCTCTTGATAGTATATAGTCTTTTCCTTGGTCAGGGAAAATAGTGGCTGATGATGATTTGTATTAATTATCACTGTTGGCCTGGAACCTGCCTTTAACTATGAAACATGGTCTCGGGGTACGCTTCACCATCACATATTTTTCAGTTTATGAAATGACGTTTTATTTTTTATTTTAAGATGAACACTTGTGCAGTTGTTCTATCTTACAAACAAGCAAGATTCCTCAACTGATACTGAGTCATTTTATTTTTTATACTAACTTAACTGAGAACAGGTCTTTGTCAGGGTAACTATGCCTACTCTCTGCAAATGCTTCAGCAGTCCCACTGAGCTAAAGTTAGTATCTTTCACAGTTACAATCTATTTAAAATATATTTCCCTCTTATGTTTTCCTGGATAGTCCCTTGCCAAGCTGTGGCGGAGGGATACCTTCGTATAGTCTTATGCAGGTTTGTAACTTTGAAAGAGACCAACTCGATTGGTGTAGGATCAGCAGCCTCTTTGTTTATTTCTCTTACATAAATTCATTTCATTCAACTTACTTTCACTTCATATTTTCCCCTGGTTATCCAGGGGGCCTGGAAAAAATCCTGAACCTTTTTAAGCAAGGTGCATTTATAGTTGAGGTACCATAAGTTCTCCTATAAAATCTGGTATTCTGGTATAATAAAGGTCCGGGCCTCTTGTCTGAGATGGTGGGTGATGATGCTTACTATTGTCCAGTTTTTTTTTCAGATCAAAACTGTCCACAGAAACCATTCCTACA
This sequence comes from Toxotes lorentzi, assembly GCA_037833715.1. Taxonomy (NCBI): domain Eukaryota; kingdom Metazoa; phylum Chordata; class Actinopteri; family Toxotidae; genus Toxotes; species Toxotes lorentzi. The sequence continues at coordinate 19,718,255 of JBBMJY010000005.1, forward strand.
AGAGTCAAAGCCATTTCCTATGAGAAAGAAACAAATACTGGCAGCCTTCTATTCACTTCTACAAACATCATTGTTGTAATCACTAATACAACGTTTATATCATATGGGAAAGATTCTCCGTATGCAAGCATTCATGTCGTTCAACAGCTAAAAATGGCTGGTTGCACCAAGCTAACTGCTGAGATCTGGAGAGGCGGTGCCGACACTCAAAGAGTGAAAGAAACATGAGCAGGCAGATAATCAGACAGGTTGTAAAGATAGCGATGATGAAAAAGATGATGATAAACAAAACTGGGTTTCTTTAATTAAGTACCAGACAATTTTTTGAAAATTCCAGCTGAAAAAAAAAAAATTAAACAAGTAACAGCTCCACAACTGTAAGGCCAAATAAACAACCTTGTGCTCTATGGATAAGGGAAATACAATGAGTTTCCCTGTTCCTATCACCAGGCCAGAGTGAGATCTGAAAATTGAAAAAAACTGACTAACTTATAACAAACCCTTATAGTACTGAGTCAGTTGACACAGATGCTAGTGAACCTGTTCTAAAAATGATCACCTACAACACTACCAAATATGATGCCACACAAACACATACATCTGTTTTAGTTGTAGTAACATTTCAGCAATTTGGAGCCAAGGGTGCAAAGAGCTCTTCCGCCTCCTGACAGATTAACTGTAAAATCTACTGATTTCCACCACTAATGGCTCTCTGCACACTATACAGTAATCAGACATGTCACTTTTAATCCCAGACATTTTTACTGCACAACAACCATTCAAACAGGCAACTCGGCCACTGCGCCAAAATCACAATTCAACTCCATTCCTCACACTGTGTTACACATTCCAGTAAATCAACAACTGGAGTTTAAGGGTCATGTGACCACTCATTGGAAACAACTCACTGTGAGCTATTGTGAGGTTTGAAGTCAGTTTGGGTATGGAGACACTAGGCAGCAGTCTGAAAATGGCGGCTGTGGGTTGCATTATGACAACATATAGAGTCCAATCCCTGTACTGCCGGATTAATCCACATTTGGTGCATTAGTGTATTTAGAGTATTTGGGGCAGTGGGATGGTGTAAATGAACTACATTGTGTGTTTTCATGGTAATGACGGACCATGTCACCCAGTGCAATGGCTCGCTGATGTCTACTTAATAGTTAATAGTTTTTGGACAACAATGGAGCTTAATGGCACCGAGGAATAATCTATATAAGGCCTTAATGTTTTCTGTTTGCCGTACACATGCTATGGCACACCCCCTTTCACCCCCCCCAACCCACACACACACACACACACACTTACACGACCATGAATATACACAGTCCAGCTCTCTTTCTCTCTGGTCTGTACGATTAAACTGTACCTCTCCCATCAGTCTGAGGATGTCAGCCAGCTGCTGTCCTCTGTGATTAATGGTACACAGCGTCAGGCTGAAAGGCACACTGGGAGGACAATGAGCATTTTAAATGGACATTATTCCTACAAAAGCCCTATCGTGCTGCTGGACAAAAGGCAAGGTCTTGACACAGTCAAGGTCAACCTTTGCACCTTTTGTTCAAATATCAGTGCTTGTTTTTGGAGCGAGAGTTCTATAAAACGCGGGTGGGCGGGGGGGGGGGGTCAGAAACCTGGACTGTGTTGCAAATGGGTTTTATTCTGATCCTGCAGTGGACTTTGGCTTATTTTCAAATATGTAAGGTTACAGAGGAGGTAACACACTCCTGCACACGTTCATGCTAAATTAAAGACATCAGCATATACTTCATCCACCTTTTTGCTCAGCTGACAGTTGAACAAAAGGACAGTATGTTAGTGAGTCAGTCAGTGAGGCTGTCCATTCATCCTACCAGGACTTTGGTTTAGATAACAACGATACTGATCCTATTTCCTTTCCTCCAGTACCACTGTCATGTCAGAGGGTCCCTATAACACTTCGGTCCTTAACTAGGCACCTTAAAAACTGAATTACAAGAAACTACATTTTCAGTGGATGAGTGGATTTTCTTGGCTCCCAGAGGATGAACCCCAGTGAGACTGGTGACCCATTGGGGGTCCTTACTAGGTCAAAATGGGAAGTGTGCAAGAGTGGGTCTCAGCCACTGTTTAGACAATGTGACACGCACTTCCTCTGGAGCACATTGACGTCCTTAATATTGTGATTCTTACATTCTGATGTGGTCTATAGCATTAATGGGTAATGCTTTCTGTAATACTCTTAATCCTTTGATCTATTTCACAGAATGTGCTATTGTTTATTTGGTGTGAAAGAAAAATGAATTTAATAAGTTTCATCCGTACCAGAAGTTTTGTAAGAAGTATCAGTCTGCTGTTAGATTGTTGAGGGGTTGTTATAGAGAAGATATCTGCCCTCCAATTCACGTCACACATCGTTTGACATCAAAGCATGTGTTTGGTTTGAAATGTCTCTCCTCCCTTAGATCTTTGGTTTGTTCCATTTGCTGGCGATTTTTCTGCTTCTTTCTGTTCGACATCCTGTCACAGTAACAGCCTGTCCACGATGATGTGACCACTACATACCCCCATTGCCCCAGGACACACCTGTGAGGAGACCGGAGTCCATCTGGAAAGGATGGGTGACTTTTTAACAGGTCTTCTATATGCCATACCTCGACAGAGTGCTTTGATACAATGACACTGCGTGACCACTTAGTCGGTTCAGAGCCACTGAAGTGAGCGCCGATCTGATATGGAATTAAAGGGCCAATTAGTCCCCAGGTAACGGATAACAGCTCACGTTCCTGTGCTGCTCTGCTTCGACGAGACAGAGAGAGAAAGACCGTCATGGCATGAAATCCCGAGCACAGCGTTCACTTAGCAGCTTCCACCCTCCGGCTTCAGACGGGACACAGGCCTTTGATTTTCCTGTTAGCAGCTGGAATAGAGGAAGTACTGCTTAAACGTACCTGGCTTATGATGTTCAAAAATGAGCAGTGGAGATAGTGTTAGCCTAACCGCACACCCCCCTCCCCTCACACAGGGGGTTTCAGTCAGGCTGATAAGGGCTAATCTGTTCATTTACAACTGAGCTTACCCAGATTCCACATTGATGTTGTGTGGCGGGCCTCATATTCACTCGTCCTGCCCTCTCAGAGGCTGCTGCAGTTCTGAAATGCAGGTGAGCACTTGGTCGGCTTCGTTGGAATGAAAATGAACTCCCATCACAGGAGTGTGTTTAAGAAGTGCAGCTAGGCAACACGCTTCGAATAGGAAGCAGCTGGTGAGAATTTAATTGGAACAGAATGATGAGACCGGCCATCTATTGGCTGTCACTTTGATTTTATTACCAAAAAAAAAAAAAAAAATCTGTTGGAATACTTCCATTTTTTGACTTCTGAGGAGTTATTTCAAATTATTCTCTATCTTAAGTTTTCAGTACAATTATTCTTCATTCCTTCGTAATAATTTCTACTTCGTGCATGATGACAGAAGTGAACAACTAGAACAACTTGATGGTGTTTCATTATTCTCATAAATATCCTAAGAGTGATTATTTATGAACAGACAAGTATGAACTATATCAGCACAAGAACTCCAGCCACTTGTTTTGATTATTGGCATTTATATTATGTGAATTAGAACGACAAAGTTCTTCTCATGTATTGATCCATTACAGTTCAGCTAATTACAGAAGACACAGCTTAATGTCAGCTCTGTGAGGCTGTACTCAGGCACAGCAAGGAAAATGCTAACATGCTGATGTAAACTGCATGTAACATGTTCACCATCTTAGTATGTTAGCATGTCACATTTGCTATTTGGCTGTGCAGCTGAAGCTGATGTCATTAGTTGTGCATTAGGAATCATTAGGAATGTCATTAGTTTTGCAGGTATTTGGTCATATACACAAATATTGATGAAAAGTTGAAAATGAAAAGAGGAATCACCCCAGTTTTTATGAATCTGTGACTATGACTTCATGATAATACTAGAGGAACAGGATCATCTCAGATGATGCATCCTGCTGATGCATCATCTGAGGAACATGAATGTCTGTATAAAATTTCATGGCAATCTGCCCTTTAGTTTTCAAGCTATTTTAGTCTGGACCAACTGACTGTAGCTAAAAATCTTATTGCTTGCTGAATTTTATGTAGCTTCAATATGGGAAATGAACAAAAAAATATTTTCCCCACAACTTCCTGCTTTGCATGACTATCTGATACGCTCCAAATAATTTGGTAGTTACAGGTGAGCACTAGATTGCTTTTACGTCTGCACCAGAGTGTTGGGAAAAAAATGGTTTATGCTCATATCCTCTGTGGAGCTTAGTAGAAATTTCTCTAACTAGGTTTGACCAGTTTGATGATTTTCGGTTGAAGGATTGTGTTTTTGAAATTTGTTTTTCAAAGTAAACAAAGTGATGCCAATCACATCGAGATAAAGTTATCAGCTTTTTGAAACCAGCTTTTTTATCAGCTGGCTGAAATGCATTGGTGTCCTACCACTGTGCTTTGCTCCGTAAAGTGACTGTTTAAGCCCTTTCCTGCTCTCTCCAAACAGAGATTATAGAGTGCTCATAAATGTTTGGCATTCTGCTGCAGGCTTTTGTTGATGTCTTCAAGAGTGGCATCCCATTTCCAGGGTTATTTTACCACTGCCTAGTAGCATTTTTATGAAGGTGCACTCTAAACAGAGGACAGCTCAGAAACAATGGGGAGGGTTAAGGAACAGTTTAAGGAAAGTTTAAAGGTTAAAGAACAAGTTTGATTGTGATGGATTTCACGTCTGTGCCTTTGAATATAAAACAGCTGGAGGAATTCTTGAATTCATATTGGCATCCCTGGAAGATTACTATAAGAAACCACTGTGATTTGATAAAAAAACATGACATGGTGTAGGACTCACACCTCCATCTATATCCACAGGACACTGGCTTTGGTTTATCACCACTGTGTGTCGGCAAACTCAGCTAATTAGATGTTTACTGCAGAGTTATTATTTGCAGTATTTTTCTTGATGAAGTAGATATGTACAGGAGGAAGTGAGTTAAAACATTTGGGATCCACATTACTAAGGACCAGAACTTGACCTATATAGTCAGGGGTGAGGACCGCAAACCAGTGCCCACCTGGCATGGACAGGTGGATACTCTCTAACACTACACATGGGAACATGAGCATGTTCCTTGTGGAGGGTATTCAGTAAAGTTGTATTTAATCAAATTGGCTCCACGTAATTGGCACAGAAACTCCAGCATCCAGCATAAGAGTCCTGGTTGATTCCTGGGTCTTGGAACATGGAGTGAACATGGAAGTATGGAGTGTGAGAGGGTACAGAAGGAGCCTGAAAGCCCAAACAAGTTGATCAAGTCATCATCACAATAATTTCTAGAATACTTTGTTATGAGAACTCACTATTTGCAGCACTCATTTTAGTTTCCTGTTCGTATCCAAACAGACCTTAAGTACGAGTTGCTGATTCAGTGAATGTGCATTAACACTCAGTCCTGCTCCAGAGTCCTCCCCTTCCTCTTCCTCTTTTATCTCACCTCATGACCTGAAAATCAATGATGGACACTAGCAAACTAAAAAGCATTTATAAAATGCAATTACGGGCAGCCAATACAAAGAGCTGAGTGACCCTGTAACTACATCTTTCTGTCTCAGCTGACTTCAGCTCTAAAACATATTGATTACAGCTTGTCATAGGTATGAGATGAGATCCTCTGGGGGTCAGTGGAAGCAAAAATGGTAGTTTATTGGATTATGGGTTTAATTTGACTTCAGGCAACAACTCTGCATAGTAATGAGCTGTGGCTCCCTCTCTACCTGACTGCTGTTACTCCCCATCCTAATTCAGACCCCAGGTCAGCTCCAGCACACCTTCAATTCATCTCTCTACATCTCTCCTCCTGAGAGAAGAACAAACTTCATTGTGTGCGTAAGAACAAATCAAATAAGGCACCAGAGCAGTCTCCATCACAGTGCTGAATAAATCAGGGTCTTAGAGGAAGTGTGGGGTTTGACTCAGTGGATGTGGAGTGTCATTCCAAGTAAACTCGATTTATCAGCTGGAAATCTTGACGTAAATCTTTCCTTGCCTACATTTGAATAATGATGAATATTCATTTTGACATCCTACACTGTTCAGTTCACTGTGTTCAAATAAAAGTAGACATGATGTCTACAGTCATCAATGGCTGTGCTGCTGTGTTCTGAAACAAAGGCCTAAATATCTTAAAAAAAAACAAAACATCATAATGTAAACTACCCATAGACTGTACTGTATCAGGTATTGGTATGGTTTGAGGAAACATGTTACATGTTTATAATTTTATTAAGAAAAAAAAAAAAGACAGTGACTAAATGTCACACATAACAAAAAAAGGGGGAGATTTAATAATGGCCACATTACAACTGTTCATCTTGGCAGCGCTGTTGTTAAACTGTCCAAAATAAAACATGTATTTATTAAATATTCAGCTTTTCCTTCAGACAAACTGGCAACAGCAAATGTGACATTTCAACTCAAATTAAAGGAATTATATTTCTAAACACTAAGGACAACAGAGCTGCCTGAAAAATATCAAAACATAAGAAAAGTTAAGGTTAAAGCTAAATGAACACACAGTATTTCTAAGGTTGATCGAGCCCAAAGCTTCCAGTGTAATAATTATTTTCACGTGTCTTCCTGTTTCGGTGTGTTGTGGTGGTGTTTTTGTGTTCAGAGGGTATTTCCCTTAACGTTGTTAAGGGAACACTGTGTTTTCTACCATATTGTTTCAGCTATATGTTGTATAACATTGTTCCAGTCAGTGACAGGGCTGGACAGGACGGTGCAGGACTGCTCCTGAGCTCAGCTGACATTTCCCGTTTTTATCACAGTCTAATGCTGGTTTGGTTTCATGCTTCACATGCTCTGAAGAATCTCTCTTAGCCTTGCATCAGGCAAATATGTATTTAATATTACAGAGAAAATATAAATGGTTCATAAAGATGTGCCTTTTTATCATTACAAATCTGCATATGAAATTATAAATGACTCTGGAGTATGATAATCTGTAAATGGGCGGGACTTCACAGTATGAGTGGGTGTGGTTTAGACTGAAGTGGTGCTGACCAGTTAAACAGCATCTCCACACAAATGTCTAATTGAAAGCGGAGCATGTGTTGAGTGAGGAGCAAACACATCACCTCTGCTCCACTCAGCTGATTTATGAATTAGACTAATGCTAAATTAGGAATCAAAATGATTGCACTAATCCCATGTGTTTAAATAGCATTTTCAGGAGCATTTGTGTTATTTGAGAGATACAACAGCTGCTAAATATTGGTGCCAGGGCAGCAGGGCTATAGTCAAGGTGGCCTATGTCATGTCCAGGGTGTCTGAGTCCAAGTCAAGTCAAGTTTTTTAGGATTTAACAGTCAGTATCATCAAAAATATCCCAAACTCAGTTTAATTCTATAACTGAGATCAATGCTAATAATAAGAGAATGACAGAAGCAGGTTAATCAATTTAATTTATTCACACAATACTGAAGAAAATGGGAAGAAGAAGAACTAAACACTGAGCTTCTCATGTTGACTTTATGTAGAATTCATTCATCTTTAGTTTGTTTAAAACACTCTCATATATTCTATAGGTGATGGATGTCAACATCTTACTTCCTGTATGTGTTCTGATCTTTAAATTAAAATAAATAATTAATGGGATTATTTTTTTCACACATCAGACACAACACAAATTTTACTTTGGATTAACTTTCAATCCTTAACAGATATAAATCCTCTGTGGATTAAAGAATCACTTTGAATTAAAAATCAGGTGCAACACAAGGGCCAATGTAGCCCAGTGTTAGTCTATTCAGAGTAGGTGGCAAGACTCAACAATAGGCTGATATAGGACTATTTATCTCTTTAAAATGTTCAGACACATTAAGGAACACATTGTTTTAAATCAATGATCAGGTCCCCACATGAAAACTGAAACCAGTGCTGTGAGCTGTAATCATTCCTCCCATTTACACTGGTCTTTAAAAGCTCCTTTCCTAATGCACTCTCAATGCAGGTAAAAATACACAGTGTTCACTTTGTGCAAAAATGTATTTGAGAGTTTATCTGAAGCTGAGATGAGGCTTCAGCAGTCTGAATCACACACGTCAGGTGTGGTATCTTCTCTGTGAAGCTCCCACAGAGGAGAAGCTGTGAATTTTAGTATGAACCAGAGGAATTATTTTCTACAACACTAAACTGTGCTGGTGGTGACTGTTTTAGGACAGACATGAAAAAATATGAACTAATTCTTGAAGTTGTAGGAAAACATTTTCATTTTTGTTAATTGTAACTGCAAATAATTAAAAACCTTGAACTAAACTTTTTAGTAATAAACACACATTAACAAATAGTTAATAAATAGATATTGAAGTTACAGGTGAACTAAAATATCTGAGCTTAATGAAACCAGTTTCACTACAGCAAGAGGGGAACAGCAGGATGTAGAAAAGGTTAACATCTCTGTGCAGCAGTCAACATTGTGTTGCTCTTTCTGAGACCCTCTCTGTAGCCTGAGAGATCACCCTGAACATCACACTAATCAGAGCACTAATTACATGAAATAAAACAGCCTTTGCAGATGGCAAAAGAATTAACAGATCATCTGTTTAATTCGGCTAATGTTGATATGCATATTTATCTCATTTTCATGATGTTTAATGACTCATTGTTTGTTGTTCTCCAGGACCAGAGAACTGCAGTAACTGCTCATTATAAATAATAATGCCACACATTACACGAACACTGCGCTTTCAGCTGCGTATTTGCAGTGTGAATAATTTAATGTGATTTTTGTATAAGTAATAATCCTTCATAATGCATCATTTGCTGAGAGGAGGAACAGACAGAAGGTGCAGAAGAGGTTGCTTAAAAGCGTCGGAGGCGATGGCGGGAATGGCAATGGCGGCGTGTGCTGGGGGAGTTATTGCTCCACTTACTTTACAAACTGAAAATCTCATTAAGTGTGACACTGAAGATTAGTTGAGAGGGACCAAAGTGGAAAGAGAATGAACTCACAAAGGGGGCTGTGAGGAGGCTTTGGCTTTGTTTGCCATCATTAATTCAGCATTGAAACAACTCAGGGGGAAGCTCCGAGCCGCTGATCAGAAGAGCTGCGGATATGACAGGCGAACAGGTGCCCTTTTTCCTCTCCAAACACTTCTCCCTTTTAGCTTCCCCCCTCACTTCTTAATTGAGGTGAGCTGTGTATTTGGGCCATCTGCGTGCTGACAAAATAAAGCCGGCTTTGATTTATGGTACCTCGGGACACATTAGCTTCTGAATTTCACCAGCAGGAATTCCAATTCTGCCTGTAAACTCCAAGACAACGAGAGAGAGAAGGGTTTATTTTTTATGTTTTACTAGAATTTTTTGCATCAGCGAAACAAGAATGAATTAGATGATACTCCTTTCTTGTAAACAGTTTCATTTATAGTTAATTCTTAGTTTTATGAGACAAAAACAAAGCCGTCCTCTTACAGCTCAGAGATTTCAAGCTTTTCACAGTCAGGGTTTAGGGTTAGAGTTTGGGAAAACTTCAGTCAGTCAGTGACTGAACTTGAATTATGGACCTTATGTGAAAAAAAAGTTGCTTCTTCCAAGATTGAAGAAGGGAAGAAAAAAAAAAAACGTTTACACATTTAAAAAAAGGGAAAAGAAATAACAGCTGAGTCCTGTGTCTGAAACCCCTCCCTCCTCCACTTCTCCCTCTGCTGTATAACAGTGAGCAGTAAAAAGATTTCAGATGCTTGTGAATCACAGTCATTTTGCACCATCACTGATAGGTGAGTGTTGCAGAGCTGTAACTTTTCTTCGGATTGTAGACTTCTTGTTTGATGGCACTACAGAGTCACAGCACTGTGAAGGTTTTGACACAAAAAGTGTGTTGCATTCAAGTGCTCCTCGGATGGGTTCCGTTTCCTTGGATTGGGGAAGTCGTTGTTCCGACTTCAGTGTGTTCACATGCTTTTAAGTTGTAGTGTGGAAACAGCATAGATGCTACAGAGACGATGGGTTGTATTGCTCAGAAGGTTGAAACGAACAAAGAGCAAAGGAAATGGATCACCCCACGAGGACAGCAACTAAAGGTTACAACCTAACACCATATTACAAATTAATCACTAGCAAAAAGATGATGTGCAATATATGAATTTGCACCATTAATCTAAAGTTTCTTATCCGTCTGCCATGTTTCTGCATATATACTGCAGCGTTCAAGTCGGTTACTTTTCCCCGTCAGGAACACAGTTTTCCGATTATTTCGACATGAATCACATGAATGCTATCAGACATACAGCCATGAATAGTTTTTATTTATCAATTAACTCTAATTGCTGTCACCTGCCCTTCACCTTTAACCAGCACAGCTCCTCAGTACACCTGCACATGCTTTTTCAGGTGCTTGGCAGGTAGGTCGTTCCAGGCTGTCTCACTGTCTTCTGTCTCTTTATGTGATTCAATGGCTCCATGACTGTAAATATAATGTGCTAAATTGCAGCTAGGGAGTGATTTGGTAAAATGGCCCCATTATTTCTTCCTTCACTATCAGTGATGGGCTGATGAGCTGCAGGTGTGGAACAACTGACATTAGCTTAACTCATTTTACACAAGTCAACTTATAAAACTCCATTACGTGGAATCCAAAGGCTTTAACTTTATGTAAAACATCCACATAACAAACAGTACTGATGACATGGACACAGATATCCATATGAATCCCATCATTCCACAGTCCACCTGAGACAGTCACAGGTTCACAGGAAGTCTGTTCTATACAAACACATCAGTCCTACACTTCACAGTCAACATTACTAAGATTCAGAGTCACCTGTAAATGAAGCGGTGCTCCACACACGGAGTTAATCAGACAGTCACTGATGGACTGAGGACTGGACGACATCAGTCAGAATGTATTGGTTTGGTTTTTGCTGATAAAAGGCTTTTTTTTTAATAGCTTTTTGATTTTTTTAAAATAATTTGGAGGACTCTCTGACATCGACGTGAAATAGCAACAGCAAATCTCATGGACTGTGATGAAATTCATGACTCAACTTTCCAGAACTTTTCCTCTTTCATCACCTTTGCACACAACACATCTCATAACCTAATAAAAATATGTCCACAACAAACCAAGACAGAGAATTAAGAGCAGAGCAAACAAGACTAAATGTAGACACACACACAGAGTACATTTTCACACACACATGGAGCAGGAGAAATTCTGCTCTAATGATGTGTCTAACAGTCTGCTTACATGACCATCTGGCAGCTCCAGTACATGGGCAAACTGTGATATTCAAGCACCACTTAGAAGCAGTGTGGAGCCAAGCAGTAACAGTTTAACTCAGATTGTGTGGTGCGGGTGTTGATAACCTTTAGCGACTGCATTTCATGACTTATTTCCTCGGCGGTACGCTTTACGAGACGTGGATGCTGGGATCGAGAGCTGGCTCTGATGGCTGTGGTCATGTCTGAATGTGCTGCTCAATGTAGCAGAGCAGGAAACCCATCAGGGGACAGCTCTGTGTTCTGGATTATTTATGCAGCCACACATCTCCCACTGCAAACATGCTACACAATCAATGACTTGAATAACAATTATATATACTTTCATACTAAACTACAGCTCTTGCTATACACCTCCATGAGGGGGGGGCAGTGTCAGCCAATATAAAGGAGGGAAATGTGAGGGAAATGTGAGCTGCTGCACGGCCAGTGTAGACAAGAACATGTGCACGTACGTGTTGTTGAAAATTCCTTTAAAACCCTCGTATGTATCGAATCCTCTCTGAGGGACAGACAGGCTGAAGACTCTTGGATCCACTATATGTTCACACTGACTTATTACAAATGAACCAAGAGCTGTAAACAGGAAGTCACATGGGCTGAGAGTTAACTCCCTGACTGGGACAGTTTGGTAACGTCATTCTGAATCATCTGCACAACATGGACTCACACAGGAAAATGAAATCCTGATGGATGACGGCAGGTGATGCTGCACTTTACTGAACCTGGTGTGGTTATTTAGCTTCTCTGTTGTCACCATGAACTCAGCAAAAGCATCTCTGATTAGGAGCATTATTAGTAGGGACTGTAACCGGCCCTGCAGCTTCTTAGAGGGGGGTCGGATGAGGAGGGTCATCATGTTTCATTCACTTTTAACAAAGAACTGCTAAATTACACAGGGTGGGACACAACCACAACACAATTCTGTTTTACCGCCTTTGACTTGACGTACCAGTGTGAAACCCCTGCTCATGCTGATATTCATGTGTGTGAGCATGATCACCACATGATCCTGCTGTACGGACGGCTTCTACAGAGCTACACCTACTTTTGTACCAGCCCTGGGAGTTTGTTTGCTGTGCTTTCACACACTTAATGAACTACTAGAGTTCTCCTAGAAGAAGACTCAAACTCTTTTCAGGTAGCCTCAGTCCGGCTGATTGACAACTTTCACAGCAGCCTAAACGAACTGAACCAGCACGAGCACTTGCATTTGAACTGCAAAGAACAGTGAGGCGTGAAATCGCCCTTTAATTGTCCTTACTTGAATCGACTCTCAGTACAACGATGCACTTTTAACTTGAAGAGTTACTTGTTACAGTTATTTTTAACATGCCGTGCACATGTGTATAAGCTATTATTAGCTATGTGTATCTGCCAGTATCATTAAACTTAATTTTCTCTTGAAATTAAGCTTTTTATTAAAGGGTGTGGTGAACTTTTTATCACATTCTATCACCACCAGCTGCTGAAGAATAAAAACAGTTGCACTGTGTAAATACCCTGAGTGCTTCCATAAACGCTGACACCTTAGAAAACATGTTAGCAGTAAAAATCCATGTCTCAACCTGTAAAATGAACATCCTCACAGGCTTTTCAAGCATGTTCATTTATCAGTGTACAGCCTGTGAGAGCTCTGTTTTCTCTTACACTCTGCTGAGCTGAAGGTTAATAGTCCGTACGCTCAGGGTCAATTCTCCTCAGTTCTCCTCTTCCTATATTGTAACACCCTCAAATGTTCCTCTTTTTCTCTCCCTCCTTTCTGTTTTCATTCTCTGGAGCTTTCATAAGGCTTCTTTCATGCACCACATTGTGCTCAGGCCTTCATTCCTCGCCCCAGCATTTTATTCCGGCCCTGCTTTGCATGAGTACGATGATTGGAAATTTTCGAAAGAGCCGCAGAATCTGGAGCTCATCTCATCTCTGATCTTTTGTCTTCTGTCTTATTTGACCATAAAAAAAGCAAATGAGAGGGTGCCGACGCTGCTCATTCTTTAGAAACCAAAGCCCGGGAATGGATTCTGTTCGACTTTATTTTCTGTCATAAAACATGGGTTAATGGGCGTACGTTCCTGGGGTATCTGTTGTTGCTAACCACTACAGCGTGAACAGTATGAATTAATACGATCTGTGCTCTCAGGCCGTTTCCCTCTCCAGTCACTGAGGAGCAAAGTACCATGGAGCTCGCAATACCACGCGGATTGCAATGCAAGTGTTGTAATTTGATTTACTGTCCCACTCCGCAGCTGCTGGCAATAACATGGCCACATCAATAACACCTGTGTGTTCAGCGAAAAGCGACAAGTTAATTACAAGAACAAATGAAAGAACTCCCAGGATTTCTTCTAAAAAGAGCACAGTTGTTAGTTCGCTGCTGTAAATCTGTATGGATGCTTTTTTTTATTATCAGGGTTTTTTCTTCCATCCAAATGACTAGTGCTGGCCAAAAATGAACAAACTAATCTTTTCTGTGGATATTTTAGCAAGTCCGTTACTAACTCGAGTTTACACTGGTATGTTCCACCTCCAGAAAACAGCCATATGCTGCAGTCTGAAGTCCGACATGACAAAGGCTCTTGCCTGCTTGGCTTTTGCATGTTACCAGCAAATTTCCAGCTGCGCAATAAAAACCCATACAGCTCCAAATAGTGTTAAAAACTCTGTGAGACTGTTTGACAGAGTTTTACTTCAAGCGGTGCAGGTGATGACTGAATGAATCAAGTTTTCCCCCTGGGGCTTACCGAGCACTACACAGGTCGTTCAGTACGACTAACAAGTACAAACACATTTACTCAACTCAGCTCTCCTGATAGCAGCTGCATATTATACTCACTGCCTGCCACACTTAGCCCATACGCCAAAGACCTCTGAGAGACAGTAGACTCAGTGCTTGTTAGCCTGTTAGCCTGTGGATACTACTCCTAATTCCTGCTGGCCTGGACTTTGGAGGGACTCGCTGCTGTTTGATTAAGCTTTTAGTGCCTGTTAATGTGTTAATAATTGTTTTGCATTTTAGTTTAAATAAATGTATCATCCCCAGGTTATTTTTTATTTCTGCTACTGACATGACACAACATGCACAGGAGTAGACAGAGTTTAGTTTAGTTAAGTAATTCTTTTCTGACCAGTATTATGTAGCCTGTAGCTTTATAGTATGGTATAATGAAGTATATTGTTTTACTTCCACTTGATACAATATCACATTAGTGTGACCTGCACTATTGTGGCCTGAAAGGTGGAAAATACTGGATGCATTTAGAGGTCTGCCTCTGGATTTAACTGTATGTCTCTACCAGCTTTACACAACTTCAGTCTTTTAGGAGCTGACCACATGCTCAGTACTTCCTGTTCAACTATACCGCAGGGAATCATGGTTCACGTCGCGAGTGCATGTTCAACGCAGACATATACATTTGTTTCAGACTTTATAGTTTCCTGATGAAACTCCTCACTGTTACATGACAGCCTATACCCTTTTCAGGCCAGCAGAGCAAATAATATTAAATAATAATAATAAATGTGATATATATATATACTGTGAAATAACAGTCCTCTCTACATTCATGTATTCATGAACCTATGTTACAATAATTTGAAACTGTGTTGATTTTACACATCCAAGTATCAATCCAGGTGTTGAGGAACACTGCTGCATACGTGAAGGAAGTTTTGTCTTTTGCGTCTCCAGCAGGTGTGAAATCTGATAAACGTCCTCAAGTGATGAGGCTGAACTACAAGTTTCAAAATGAAAAAACAGAAGCTGCTCTCTTCTTATCTCTTCTTCAGGCCACAATAGCCCTCAATAGACAAATGGCCACCTAAATCTCCAGCTGAACTGTGGGGGGTCAAATTGCATTGTGGGTAATTGAGGCGCCAGATTTTGACTATATAAAAAACTTTGATAAGTCTGGTGCATCATTTTTGATCCTTTATTAAAAAAGTGCCCATTGTGTGATCATGTGATCCAGCAGTGTTTTAACAGTGTAGTAATCTGTCAAGTGATGATGGAACTGACTTCTCATTCAGGGAATACTGATCATTTATGTCCTTGTTTATACAAGTGCAGGGAGAAATAATATTAGCATCTAAAAGGAAGGATGCTGCTTGTTTGCAGTGAGCACACGGGCGCTGTCCGATGTTAATGACAGTAAAGTGTTTAACAAAAAGCTGTACAACTGGTGGACTGTTGAAGTTACTGCTCTGACTGTGCCATAATGCTGAGAATACAGCACCAGCTCCTCTGCTCTCATAGGCACATTGGAGAAATCTCATTTCCAGTCAATTTATGACTGAAAGGGGAAACTCTCATTACACACCTGCAGGTATTCAAGCTACCAATGACACAAAACTGCACTAAAAAACTAAAAAAAAGAAGAAAAAAATCACTTACTGAATCAGAACAGGCCTGGAGTTTGACACGTCCTTTTTTCATTACACAACAGAATTATGTTCAAATTAAAACAAACCAATGCACATATATAAATATATGACTTGTATTCTCTGCCTCTCCCACCCATCTCTTATTGATGGTGTACATCAAAGTCTACTCAAATAAAAAACCCATATGACACTCATTTATTTTAGATTAACATCAAAACCTAAATGACTAAATGTCTCCTCTTATTTATGGAATATTCTCTATCAAGTTACCTATTAAAGCTAATTAATCATTAAACAACACAACCAAGCAGCATACCTCTGCACAAGCTACAAACAATCACACATCACACACATCCTAACATAACACAAACAGTCACATTCAGGCAAACAATGCACATCACATTTTATCAATTACAAGTAATACAACTGCACACACAAGTCCACTGTGCCTCACAGTGCTGTGTTCATAGTTTGGAGGTGGAGTCCAGTTCTCTCCAGTCCAGAGGTGTTCTGACTCCGTCCTCTTTTTCTATCTGGGCTTAGGTCCAGTTTCAGATTAGCTCGGCCTCCCATCAGATTCTGTTCTCAATCATTCTGAGTGCTTAGTTTTTCACCAGAATCCCACAAATCCACCCTCCAGAGCTGATATCACTAAAGCACACTGAGAAAGTTTTTCACCCTGTGGCACAGCCTGACACTGTGCAGTGCAGAGAGGAGCTGTTTCACTCACACTTTCACTCCATAAAAACTGTGGGCTGATTCATATTTTGGCCGTTGGTCCAGTCTGGGTCTTTGACAGCTGCTAAATGTCATAGTTCTACTTACCATTCTGGACTTTGACAGAACATTCAGATTACCAGTTCTGCTAAATATTAAACTGTGTGTGTGAGCACACATGCTGAACTGATGCCATGCTGTGAACTCTGATTTAGTTTTTTTTTTTTAAATAAACCTTTCATTAGTTAACAGTTAGAAATCTTGAATTGTGACCGAACATTTGAAGCAGCATTAGCAGCTAAACGCAGGCCCATAATCACCCTAGATGTATGACATCATTGTCATAATAATGTGATCAGCCAGACAGAAAGTGTTCAGTGCAGAATTATGTAAATGCTTTTATGAACTGGCTACAACCTTTTTCATCAATCACTCATAGAGATTAACATATTTATATTAAGATTAAAACGTATGTTTATGGACGCTGAGACTTATTATTTAAATTAGAGCTGTCAATATTCATGTTAGCTCTCCAGCACACACACAAATACATTCAGCTGCACAAGAAATAAACGATACAACACACTGGTGCACACACTGAGACTGCTCACGATGATCTTGATGAGCATTGGGAACAACATTTGATGATAGCTGGTCACTCAGAGTATGTTGATGGTTATTTGACAGCTCACATTACAAACTAACACACACACACACACACACACACACACACACACACACACAAACACTGTGACACATCCTGTGCCAAATGACCTGAAACTGGAAGTATACCAGCTGGTATGAAGCAAACGTTAAAAGGTCAATAAATGTGAAAAGCAGGCTCAGGCTCAGTCTGTAAACCATATATATATATATATATATACACACACAAGAAAAAACATCACAACCTAAGCGCTCAGCCACACCAGCATTTATAACTATGAAATTATTCTCAAAGACAAAGGCAAAGACCTTAGTAAAGAAGTCATGTCTGTACTGAAGAGCACAGACAGAGACTGTGCTGCTTGCCTTGCCCAGCAGTCTTTCTTGCCTGGAGGCGACCAACTGGCTGTCTGGCCGGTAGTCAGGCATCTGCAGGGCCTGTGCTGGCTGCAGTGCCGGCCATGTTTACCAGATGCACCGTTCCCTCAGGTGAGCGCACTACAGCTGGCAGCTCCAGGATCCAGCCAAACCCACTGGACTTCTGCCCAAAACATGCTGAGATGTTTGAGCCTGAGAGCTGGTTGGAGAAAGAACTGACCAATCAGAGCTTTGTTGGGCGGGATTAAGAAAGAGCTCATCTTCTCTGTACATCCATGGAAAATACTAGTAGAAAAATGGGCATATAAAGCCTGGGTGGCATCACCAAGAGAAAGATACAGCCCTGAATGTTTGACCCCTACAGTGAGGGGTCCTGTGGCTCTGTTATTCTGTGGGGGACATTTTGCTGGACTGGTGGCTACTATATGGTGGCTGCTCCATTTTGACCCAATCTACCCAGTGAGGTTCCTTTTCACCTCTGGGCCCTTTATGGGTTTATCTGGCCCTGCATTAACAAAGTACTTGTATTTAGAGTATTTTAATTTTAAAGTAAACTTCAGCTACTTAATTTCAGAGGCAATACTGTACTTGGTATTCCTCCACATCTAACAGCCGCAGCCATGCATTCTTTCACATATTACCCAGCAGTATACAAATTTATCCCCAGCTCCACCAGCTACATCATTAAAATGCTGCATACACATCATTGCATCAAGAATAATAATAATAGCCATGTTATTTAAAATGTAAGGAACATTTTTATTTTTATCGTGCTGTTGATAATTTTATTTTATTATGAAGGTCCATAAGCTGTTTTCCTGTACTGGTTAAGATGCTGGATTGTATCGTAGTTGTTATGTCGCTTTCTACACCTGACTACACAAACTGAATTTCTATGAGGATTAAAAAAAAAAAAAGAAGAAGATTCCCTCTGCATCTCAAGCTCTTTGTCTTGTGTTTTTATGTTCATTTTATAATAAATTCTATTGAATGCGCTTTGAGAAAAGGGGACTTTTCCAGATCCTCTTCATAAGCGGTCTCATTATCATAAATCCATTCCAATGTAATCCTCAGCCTCCACCACACTGTGATATTCTTCAGTATGAGAAGGGCACCTCACCTGTTTGAATAGGAAATGATTGCTGAGTGTGTCTGCCTCACGCAGCCGAGCGCTCTCTGAGTTTAAACCTTCGGGCTAAAGATAGATCCCCTGAGATCCTCTTCAGCTCCACTGAGTGGGCTGTTAACTTCAGTCAGCCTCTGTTTGTTTCTTCACCTCTGATCTGCTTCATGTCTAATGTCGAACATATTCTCCAGGGGGTGACTGCTTTATTATTCAGCAGTCTGTACTCAGTGTACAATTAGGTCTGGATTTAATGACGGCCCTTTTAATCATTAACTCTTAATTCATGGGTTTGTTGCTGTCATCAGTGATGCATCATTTTTACTGTCAAAGCATTTTGAGGCTAAAGCTGTCGCCACATTTGATGTGTACAGTTACCATGGTTACAGTCATTCTCATCTAACAGGAAGTTAGCAGAAAAGGCAGTTTACCTGAATATACCTCACTGTAACACAACAGACTTACTGTCCTCTGTAAATCGAGTTCCCAAACTCTGGCTGTTTGAACAGAGCCACTTGCTCGCTGTTGTTCTTGTTCACCTGGCATTGCTGCAGCGACCTGTGCTCTACATCGCAGAGCATTTCTGATCATTCACAAGCTGTAATGACTCACTATAGGTTGGAAATACCATGTGATTTGGTTTCAGTCCAATACAATGAAATACCAGGACCAGAATCACCTAATATACTATGTAGGGAAAAGCTGTGTGCCATTACTTATGATGTGAATGTATCTTTAACAAGCTACTTCTACTTAATTTGCCACACACACACACGTGTCCATTATCTACTTTTTGTTAATAAGTTATCACATGCATGTTAAAACACAACCATTTTAATAGGAAATGACACTAACACCACCTGTTCACATGCACGTAACAGAAGCAGGGAGGGCAAAGAGTGCAGAGCAGTAAAGAGTGACTTTGGTGAACGTCTCATCAATGGCTTTCAACAGAGCAAAAAACAGTACAGCTACTTATGTAACATGTTTGTTCATAATACATTGTGTCACACAATATGTTTGTTTTCAAAGTTGCTTTTTATTTAGTTTCCGTTTAGTTTCCTGTTTTCCGTCATGGAAAAATTCATCAGTTCATAGTTTTCGTAGTTGAAATTAATGCTGCTGATGATGCCACTAAATTGTTCCCTGGTGTATGACAGTAGGTTTGACTGGGGTCTAGAGAGAAAAAATAATTTAATTCACTGTGCTGCTCAAAGGCTACTGGAGGTTACTGCCAACTTTTAGTGCAACTCAGTGCATGAGTTGACATGGAAATCAATCGATACACCTTAAATGTCAATATGACAAGCTTGACCATTCAATTTGTTTTTATTGGCTCTTGCATGGCATACGCTTTAGTGATGACGGGATCTGCATCTTAAAACATATATATGAATTTCAACTTTATTTTTTAATCTGTGAATATTCCATTTTCTCAGTTGAAGGAAAGAGTGGCAGAGTTCCAGTGTGCTCCGACAGCACTACACCTGTGGCTAAACAGGAATTATGTTTTGTGAGAAATGTAACCGTGACTGGACTTTGATTTCTGTAAATATAATGACAAAATGTTGTTAATTAACATATTTAAGTCACAAGCACAGTGATACTGAACATATCAATAAAATCAGGTATTGATCAGGTATCGTGGTTTGGTTTAATTCAGAAAAAGTTCACAGTGACTTCAGACAACAAAACCATCTTAACCAACCAACCTAAACCAAAGTGCTTTTGATGGGACTCTGGATACAAACTTTGTCCAGCCACCATCTGCCCCCTAGCGACTTTTACTACTGTTAATAAATGTCGCTCTTCATTTAAAAATCTGTTCCCTCTAAACATAATCTAGCCAGCGATAACATATCCTATAAAACGTATTTGCTCTAGCAGTTTAGCTGTATAGAAACATAATCTATAGGAGACAGGGTTGTTGTGACATACTTTACAGCACAGGTATATTCTCCTTTTAACAGTATGTGTAAAGGAGACCGTGCGTCCCCATGGTACTGAGAGACACGCTGCGAGGCAATTCAATTCAAAGGGCTGGCTGATTGGTAGCGAAACCTTATTTTCCAAGTATCGATCCTGGGGGCACCCAGCAAAATGCAAAAACCTCAGCAAGACGAATCTGCTGTCACGTCTTACACTAGAAATCAGGCAATCAATGTCACATACCTCCAGTGGGGCCTGTATGAACCTAATTCCACTCATTGGCGCTAAATAGTGAAAACCCTTGGGTTCATCAATCATCAATTCAAAGGGCACTCTTTAGTTAATAGTCTGGTCTTTACCCGCTGAACAGTCACTGCCTTTATCTGTGTGAGCCAGCAGATACTCCTGCATTTGACAGAAGGAGGAGATGGGAGCAATATGTTTTACTTTGATTGCTGTATTCTCTCTCTCGCTCAGCTTGTTGCACTATAATTCCCAATCTGGAGCCGTCTGCTATCACGATTTGAAATTGAAGCTTGTGGCAAAGATTGATCATCTCTAACCCCCGTGGGATATACAGACAGGTGACAAATTAAAGGAAAAACCTGACTAAATGAGTGGAGAAACATAATGAAGGCAGATTCTTCCACAGAGGTTCGTTGAATGGTACAATTAAGCAACTAACAAAGATGCTGAGCGGGTCCAGTCAATGATCTAAGTGACTTTGAAGGAAGATTCATTGTTGGGGCACAGATGGAGGAGCTTCAGTCACAAAGACTGTTCAACTGGACAGTGTCTGAACAGGAGCAGGGACTGCATTTAGATCTATGGGAAAGACAGTAAAGTCAGTAAACAGGGTCAGAGACTGAGAGAATGGTTTGATGAGTATGAAAATGATGAGAATCATATGCTGTGGCCTTCACAGGCACCAGATCTCAACCCACTTGACCCTATGGGAGATTTTATGTTGTTTCTTCCTGTAATTTTTTCATGCACCTGTATTGATTTATGTAGACAATGACATGCTTGAATATTAAAGTCCAAATTTCCTGAATAATCTAGATGGTGAAGAATAGTAATATCTCGTGACACATCACATCACTTCAGTGCACAGCATACTGCTCTTAAACTGGCAGGTCCAGCTACAGCCTCTCTGCCAAACTCCCTCCAATGGAAACTCCATAGGAATCTTTAATATTATATACAACAGATACTCTAAGGTGAAACTAACAGGGGCAGCTATGCTGTGAATTTAAAGGTACTCGAACACCAGTGGCCCTGTGGAGAAATGCTTTGGTGAGCCGGTCTCCTCCTTGTTTGTCTCAGCTCACACCCACACAAGGATGCTCATGACATAGTACTCGCTCTATCTGGTTTTATGCTACTCCACTGATGCACAGTTGGTGACGGCAACTTGCCAAGAAATGTAGTAATGTGCCAATAAAAGGCATGAAGACAACGATGCCTTATTTGATGTGGGCGTAATTTCCAAACTATTTTCTGATAATATACTTGGAAGTTTATTAGAATGAACTATGTAATATACAGTTATATTTAAGCCTAAGCAAATATTCATCATCAAACATTCGACTCTTAAACTGGTGTCACCAAAAAGTCCATAAACAGTTAAAGGTAAACGTTAGCGCAGCCTAACGGGCTAAACGAAGCTAACAGGAGACACAAGAGGAAATGTCGGGTGAGACGTGTTACACATCAGCTGACGGTTGCTTTGTGTTTCTCTCTTTCTCAGGTTACAAGTGCCCATGTCAAGTCGGGAAGCCCCAAATCAACGCTAAAGCACATATGGACAGAAAGCAAGGATTTGTCAATCAGTAGGCTGCTGTCACAGACTCTGCACGGCAAAGAAAACAGCACAGCCTTGGACCTTCACTATGACACTCCAGAGCCCTACTCGGAGCAGGACCTGTGGGACTGGCTGAGGAATGCCACAGACCTGCAGGACTCGCGGCCGCGGGCTAAACGGCGGCCCATGGTTAAGACGGGAAAATTCAAGAAGATGTTCGGCTGGGGGGACTTCCATTCCAACATCAAGACCGTCAAACTCAACCTGCTGATCACTGGGAAGATTGTGGATCACGGCAATGGCACCTTCAGTGTCTACTTCCGCCACAACTCCACAGGTCAGGGCAACGTGTCAGTCAGCCTGGTCCCTCCCACCAAGATAGTGGAGTTTGACGTGGCGTCGCAGCAGTCCGTCATCGACGCAAAGGACTCGAAGTCCTTCAATTGCCGTATCGAGTACGAGAAGGTGGAGAAAGGTGCCAAGAACACGCTCTGCAACTTCGACCCATCCAAGACCTGCTACCAGGAGCAGACCCAGAGCCATGTTTCCTGGCTCTGCTCCAAACCTTTCAAAGTCATCTGCATCTTCATTTCCTTCTACAGCACCGACTACAAACTGGTGCAGAAAGTGTGCCCGGACTACAACTACCATAGTGACACACCCTACTTCCCCTCTGGCTGACACTCACCTACAACATGGACGAGTGGAGCACAGTCTGGGGCATCTACCCATTCCAGAGAAATGTGTATGTTAGCCCCTCTGTCCCTAAACATGTCCATACCAGAGTGTCAGCCATCCCAAATGATTTTCCAATTTAACGTTCTGGATTTTGAGGGAACAGTTACTTTTAACTGTTAAATGTTGTTAAAAGAAGCTGGTAAAAATAACTGTAATGTGCTTAAATTGACCTGAAAGCCTCTGATTACTATAATTATTATTATCAGTTAGAACTTTATCCCTGAATCATGTTTTATCCCTGTTGAACCATGTGTACATAACAGGGGCTTATGGGTCGTTTTTTTTGTTTTTTCTTTAACTATTAAACTCTGTCCATTGTTGTTTGCTTTATGTTTAGTTAACACTCCTTGTCAAACTTGATGTTAATAACTTTGTTTTCCTCTCTTTACATATTCCATATATGATACCTTAACTCTCTGGACAACAACATATCGACTGTTTGCCCCTGCTGTGCTATTTACGCTCTGCAGTTCATCCTGAATAACTAGAAAACAAAACTAACTCCTCATTTAAAAAGAAAAAAAAAATTAAAATTAAATAGCTAGCTCAGATGTTTTTACAAAACCCTGCAAGGCATCTGAAGAGGACAGTGACGATTTAAATGTGAGTTTGATGCTTTTAGAAATGTGAGGTGGTCTTATTTATCGGGGTGGGGGGTGGGGGGTGGGGTGAGTTTGGACTGAGCAGGCGTCTCCCTCAGGCGAGTCTCATTCGGCAGAGAAAACGTGTTAACACGCTCAGATGCTGTAACACTGTCAATCCTCAGCTGTGTTCCTGCTACTGCAGGCAGCTGTTGAGCTTGTTGGGTGATTGCTTCATTCTCAGCTGATTGAATGTCTGATTACCTGACTGACTGATCGGTGATTTGTTCGGGGAGATGGGGCTTGCTCATTGTCACTTAATATATCTAATGTAACGTACTGAATTCTATATCTTAGAGCCTAATTTGTATGAATGGTTTGTATTGTACATAGTTTATCCCAATTGCGCTGCTTCTATACATGCCCCCATGAGCTGTGTTCCCCTTCCCGCTAAGTCCTCTTGTTCACTCCATATATGCTCGTTCTTGGTTCCTCTAGCAAAGAAAATGATGTTGCTGCCCTAGATGTGAATTTCATGAAAACACCAATCCTGTACAGAAGCTGTAAAACTGACTAAATATATTAAAAGAATTCACTGAAATTTTCTTTACTGGCAGGGGGAAGGTGGGGGCTGGAGATGTACATATGAATTAAAGAATACAGTAAATTTTATCAATCGAATACTGGTACATCTGAGTTCTTCCTGTGAGTCCCTTTATAAGTCTGATTACATATCATGATACCTGTCAGCTGTCACCTGGCACCAGTGTGTGCTAATTTTGATCTGAACTGTTGCTGGCTGCAAATATCTGACCACAGAAGTCCATGCACTGATTTGCCAACACTGCCAACAGACAAGATGATTTATGATTTTTACATTATAAAATACATACACACACACACACACACACAATGTACACATGGCAAGTACATCATTGTTAAGATTAGGGAAAATTGTGCTTGAAGTGTGGTAAGGATTAGTTCACTAAAATGGGGGTTAAGGTTAGGGTTCAGGAAAATCTGAGCCTATGATTTTTTTTTAAACAGTACATTAATTGTTCACTCGATTCTCCTCACTTCTCCTCACCCGAAGGACAGTGGTTGTTTAAAGGACAACAGCTGGGAATTTGTTTCCCAGCCTTGCAACAAGGAGAGAGTTTGGCACAGGCGTGAATAAAAGCCTCTTTGCTGAGGCTTTTATTCATTTCTTTTCTTTTCTTTTTTTTTTTTTTTTACTTTTGGAGTCCAGTTGTATTATGCCAGTGTGTCAGGATCACAAACTGGAATGAGTTTTGCAGATCTTTTCAAATTTACAGAAAGCTGCACACAGGCCAGAATACTGAGAAGGACCATGGACACAGTCGGAAACCTCAGGGTTTGTGATGGTCGCTTCAGTTTGGTTTGGGAGACAGTGGTGGGGTGAAAAAGTAAAATCTTCTATCCATACAGGATGTGTGACGAAGTAATGGGACCTTTTTGTGCAGAACCCTGAAGCTGAAAGCCACAAACAGGTGAGACTGTTGTGCTGTTCCGTGCCGACATTAGTATTCAAAACCAGCACAATATAACATTCACTGAGATAACAAAGTCAAGTTTATCAAAGCTAGAGATAACCGATGTATGTGTCACCGGAGGCTCCGCACACAGAAACGTTATCGGTAACGTCCAGCTAAAACACCTTCCTGCACCCTGTTCCTGCACAGGGGGACAGAGGATGATGAAGAAAAGGTACCCTTTTCACCCAACCCTCAAAAGTAAAACTAAAGAGCACAGAGGTAGGTAAGACTTTTAACTAAGCAGGCTAAGTACACTTGGATTAGCAAAAAGAAAAGCAAGACAAATATGTTCTGCAGTAATCCTTCACATTTTCCTGAGTAATCGCACTGTGCACCATACAGAATACCACACATAAAACAAGGCTTATAGTGACTGGATTTGAACTGCAGTTTTCTCAGTCATTTGACAAAACAACAGCCCTCAGCTACACACATCTGCAGGCAGGTCACTTTCTCCGTAGCCAGTGGATTCCTCTCTCAGAATCATTTCTCTCTGACAGTTAGCATTTTTTCCAGTTGTCTTTTTGAGCTCATCATCTGTGACAGCTGTAATTCTTGGCTGTTTGACAGATTTTCTTCAAGTTCACTTCGGCAGTAAAGACGTTGAGAGAAGCTATCAACTCGTTTTCAGTCGCCGTGAATTTATTTCCTCCTCGGAAGCAAAGAGCACAACTTGAGCACTCCTGCAGGTTCAACTGGGCTAACCAAACAGTTTAGGGTTGATGAAGAAATGAGAGACTTGAAAACTATCGCTAACCGAGCAACATTATGGCTACAAACAACCAATGACACCACATTATGTAAAAGACCATAGTTGCACTGATTCCCTTTCCATTCAGAGCCTGTGCCTACCTCTTTTAATAGCAGGGAAGAGTGTGGCTACAGTCGGATTCCAGCAACCCTATCATCCATGAAGGAGTTTCAAGTCTGTGACCACGCTGAATAAAATGCAATAGTGTTCATTTATTGACTCTTCTCTCCAACTCTTTCTGCTACTGCTGCCGTGTTTTGTTTTTTATTTATAATATTTCTAGCTCCACTGCATTAAAATGGCGGCTCCGCTCTTTATTTACCTATTGTCATGGTGAAGCGTAGCATCAAAGCTCCGTTGGTGATGGCTTCTCATCATTCATGACGCATGCACTTCACTCAGAGAGCACATACTCAGAGCTGATTGAACTAACTCTGATCGGCTGCTCTGGAAACGAGAGCTCTTGAGTTTCCCATCTCAGGGTTGGTCAACTCAGAATTCAGGGTTAACTTCAGTGTTTGAGAAACCTGCTTCTTGGAACGGGCCCCTGGTGAAAATCCCTTTGGTCAAGGTTACCTGAGAGAGCTGACTTGCACATCAAAGGCGGAAGAAAAAAAAAACCCCACAGTGAACCTGTCCCACAACCATCCTAAGTCAGTTATGTTTTTGAAGCAGAAAGACTGGATGATATATAAA
>JBBMJY010000005.1:19749900-19829555 GCA_037833715.1 Toxotes lorentzi
GCTGAGACTGGATGATCGTACCCCACCCCCATGTGACCTGACAGAACTGCGTGTAGCAGCATTGCCTCAGAACAACATCATGAGGCTAGTGAGGAGCATGAGATGTCACTGTCATTGCGGAAAAAGGTGGAAACACCCGCTACTGACATTGTCAATTTTTGTTATTTGGGGCTATCCTTGTTATTCTAAAGTCTAAATTTTTGGGGTAATAAATATTAAACTAATGAAAATGGGGTTTCTTCTTATTCATTATTAGTAACATCAAATGGAACTTTTTATTTCATTAAAATTCAGACCAAATAGGAAAAGCACTCATGTAAATAACAATATCCCTAACTTATTGTGAGTAGGAGGATAGATAATTAGACACAGGTGAGACACACTGGGGAGGAAGCAGGTGATCACAGGGGTGGGAAACACACAAGGGCAGGAAGTGAAGTGTCTGAAACAAGACAACAGATGAGTATTTCAAAATAAAACAGGAAGTGACAAACTCTAGAGAACTGACAGACATGACCTTAGCAGGACGGGACGTGACAGCAGGAGCCTGTTCACCTTCTTCCTTCAGCACAACGCATTAGTCTCTGAATATTACCTGACTGTGACTGAGCAAGAAGATGATGCATGAGTATTTGCATGACATTTTCAAAGGGCAAATGTAAACTGAAAGTGTGCTTTTTATTGCTACTTGCTGGCATTTTGTGAATTGTAAGAAAGGGACAGTTTGTACCAACAAATAATTTAATTTAAAAACACTACAGGACATTTTTTATGGGGATGTCTTTAAATGGCAATGATAGATAAATTACCAGGATAGCTGAGACTCACTCAGCTTCTGCATTAACTGAAATCTGCATCTGGTTTCAGCTGACTCACAGGTTAGAGTTCACCTTTCAACTTTAACCATGCAAGTCTGCATGCTTGGCCAAACTCCAAGGCAAATCTGAAGTCCTGTGGGTTTAAACAGGGTTTGAAGACACATGTATAAAGAGATCATTCAGGGATTTAGTCTGATAACACAAGAGGATTTTCACTTACATCCCTTGCGTAGGACACCTTTAAGTACCTATTATGTTTTGACATAATCATTATTGAACATATGATGACCATATAATAGGGACGCATCCGGGCGAATCACCTGAATTAATACATCTTGAAAAACTACGCCAAATTTATAACATCCCCTCCCACTCCCATTTACATCCCTACATTCCATTAGACCTACATCAGTGAGCCTGAAATGACACAGAGATAAAGGTTACCCTCATATTTAATGATATACATTTCCCAAGGGACTCCAGAGAGATTTTAAGACAGCTTTAAGGGCCTCTCGATGGGTGTTTGTTATCCTTATTAAAAGTTCAATAACACTATGGAAAACAATTTAATTAATACTGATTGTGTCTGAAAGAGCACTGCCCCAGGGCCTTAGTAA
Source organism: Toxotes lorentzi (assembly GCA_037833715.1). Classification (NCBI taxonomy): domain Eukaryota; kingdom Metazoa; phylum Chordata; class Actinopteri; family Toxotidae; genus Toxotes; species Toxotes lorentzi. Next base: position 19,751,336 of record JBBMJY010000005.1, read on the forward strand.
ATGTCTAATGAAACATGTAGCGTTTTAATCCAGGAGAATTAATTACCTGCTCAGGCACACTTTTTGCCACACTCCTTCCAGGCCTTATCTTTTTGACCTTTTCTTTTCTTCTCTCCTTTATTTAAGCACAGTTAATGCCATAACTACTGTAAACCGCTCCTCTGTATAAACTTTTTGGCTGATGAACTCAGTACTAGCAGAAGTACTGTGCTCTACTGGCTGTGTTGTAATAAGAGTCAAATGCGGGGCAGGTCACATTCTCCAAGGGTCAGGCTTAAATACTTATTTATAAGACTATAATCATGTAGATATTTAATAAATATTTTCTCCACACTTGTAGTGAAATGCTGTTAAAACTCATTATCTGCTAAGCTCATAAAAAGATAAATGATGCTGCACCCTTTGCTCACCCTATAAAATACTCAGCCTGCAGCTGTAATATCAGCAGAAGTGAGATTTAAAAAGAAAATACAGCACTTATTTGAAATGGAAATGCTTGACTAGCTGTCAAGATTCTCCATGAATCACCTTTAAGCATCAATGGATCATTGTCAAATTAACACAAGTACTGTAAATGACAGAGAGGTCATGAAAGACACTAAGATCCAGTACCCTAACCTGTGAAATCCTCAGTTCAGTTTGAGCTGGCAGATCAGTGCCCCCTCCCTCATCTGCTGTGTTGTCTTCACATAAATCCCACAGTCCTCAGGGGACACCAAGCTGCGTCCAAACAACTCCCTACACTCTAAACCTTGACTTTTGCATTTTGTTGCATCTGTTTGCATGAATCACATCTGTGCAGGGAAACTACTGTATGGTTCAGGTTTGGTTTAGGTTAGATGAGAAGACTGGAAACAGAAGGAAACAGAGAGCTGGGCTCTCTCTGAAGAGAAGTCTGTCCACCAGCACCTCTAAAGCTCACCAGGTAACATGTTATATCTTATTACAAAAAAAGCAAAGTATGAAAACATAAAACTTTAGAGTAATTCCTGTGTAAGCTGAATATAAATGACATTACTTCATCACTTTTCTGACTTCAGCTCTTCTCTACATGTGCTACAGTTTGTCCTTTGACACTTCATTACTGGCACCAGTGGCCACAGTTCAGTAAAAGTAAAAAGGCCACAGGTCATTGATTAAGAGCACAGGTATTACTAACTTATTCTACGAATAGGTGAAATGAAATGTCTCCAGCACACCTGACCACACGTCATGTGCACGGTTGGCTTATTATGATAGACAGTCAAACGTCTCATCTCATAAATATCAGGCTGTACAGTATCATGTTTGATTGTAGCTCTTTTTTGTTTGCTATAAATTTGCCAATTTCACTTTTGTTGTGCACATGAGGCCAGCTACGCAGTAGGAACTCAAAACCAGGGGATTAAATGGTTAGTCAGATGCTGAATCTACTTTTACAAGTCCCATTCACTAATGTCAACGTGCACACGTCACTGTTAAATAATCTCAGTGATCAAACTGCGCTGTACACCTGACTCCTGATTGACAGATGTGAGGAAACAGACTGGGCTTCTTCTCATGTTCCATGTCAACATTATTTTCTGAATGGCATCAAAACTGGGCCTGTCTGTGCACAGGGCTTTATTTGTAAAAAAATGCATTTTACAAATGTGTAAATACCAAGCAATATGAACATGTGTAAACAATTTTACAAATGCACACATTTCATGTCTGAATAAATGTTCATATTTTATGTACAGCTTTTTAACTTCAGGTGATCTGATCAGTCTCACTTCAGAAAAACCTCCTGTGTAAACAAACGTCTAAAAATCATTTTTGACGTGTGTATTTACTGACAGATTGTTAAATGTGAGAGCACAGATCGTCTGATACACATGGATCAGGTTACATTTATGTCTGGAGCTTTGAGACTCTTTTCACGACACCAGCTCCACGAACGCATGCTGCATTTAAGGGCTGGTGGAAAACTTGGATATCTGGGCTTTTGGTAAATTCATGTGCAATTTCAAAGTGGGAACGTGTTTCACAATAAAGAGAACAGCTCATCAATTACAACACATACGTTTACCGACTGCAGACCCTACGCAGTGAATATACAGACATGGGTTAAATAAGTTACTTCTAGCTGGTAGAGTTACTCTTCCATGGGGTAAAAAGCCAGTCCAGAAAAAAAATTGGATGCCAGCTGAACATAACTGTAACCACTGAGAGGGGGCGCTATGGGAAACACACTTCTAACAGGAGGAAAACATACTTCAGCCGCTGACAGTAGCTTATTCAAACCATGTGTTTACTGTATTGATTCTATAGTTGGTAAATGTGTATGAATCATATCTGTGAAGTCAAACATATAAATGTGTATCAAAACTATTAATATTTATTCAGATTGTGATGTTTGCATTTCTAAAACTGTTCCACATGTTCAAATTACACAAATTTAATTTGTGTGTGGACTGGAACACGCGTTTGTAAGTGGCACACACAAGGCACTGAACACATTTGTAAATCTTCATTTGTGGATAATGTGACATATTTGTACAGTCTCCACACAATGAATCACCTTACATATAAATAACATAAATATTGTGTATCTTTAAGTGTTATGATTCACAGACTGAAAAACATATTGCTCCATGAAAAAGAGAGATTTGTCAACAGATATACTGCAGAGAAAATTCCTCTCTTCTGCAGCTCAACAAAGGCCTTGTTGTCTTATCTTCCTTTTGTTTCATTTTGATGGGGTTATCAATTACAGACAATAACAGGAGACCCGATGGGGAGTGTGGGTGACAAGGGTAAAAGAGCTATTTGGATTTCTAGAGCTACACTCCAGGCTTTCAATAACAGGATTAATGTAGCCCCCAGTGCTGCTGTTCCGGTTGGAAAAGGATCAATCGGAAAAAGGAAAAAGCGTATTAAAAGGATTATAGATTAGCAATTAGATGTCTTCTGACTGGGGGTTAGAAAGAGCTCGCACACAGTATTTTGAGTCTTAAGGTGAGTTGTGTGATGGCTGGCACTGTAGTCCACTTCTTCACTCACATTATATCTACTCTGCTTTGACACCCAGAGGTTCATCTGAGTCCAATGACTGTCTGCTGCTGCCCACGGTTCAAGACTGATTATCTTGTTCCTGCAGACCTGACTTTGCTTTTCTTTTTTTTTTTTTAATCACATATTAAAAGTTATTTCTTTCTCTTCATTTGTTTTATTTGGGTTCACATTGCGTTTGGGATTTAAAGAACAACAGAGACTTGTTATCCTGGCAGACAAGATGTGTATGTTTTGATTAAGGTAATAATTAGATGATAAGTGAAATGTTTTGCCAGAGCAAGACAGGGACGGCTTAGATTACTACTCCAAATGAAAGCCCACACACTTTTCTGTGTCTTTTAGTATAAAAGAAACATAAGCCATGGCAGTGAGGAAGCTCAGATACTCTCATACAGACCAACACAAAAAAATGAGGTTATGAGTTAGTTACATCCTGCATATGACTGCAGTGGTTCAGGTATGGGACAGTGTTAAGACAGCTGAAACTAATATTAAATTGGTAATGTAATAAGTTACTTTATATACACAGAGCAGATGGTTATGTGTGTGCATGTGTACATGCCTGTACAGTATATACAGCCTGCTTGTATTTATATTCAACAAGTGATGGATGATATATACATGTTACCGCACAATGTGAATGTGAGTTTTAAACATAATTGTACCAAGTAAGTACAGAGGGTGTTTCGTGTTACAGGATCATTGTTCTGTTCATCAATGTGATGGTACATGGGAAGAAGAAAATGACCCGAGGGTCTGACCTACATCCTCCTCCCTGAGAATTTTTCATAACCTGAACTTGTAAGAACCTCTAAAGTCTTGGTTCTAACATATACTTTGCATTTTAAGTGTGTTTTATAAATCATTAAAAAAAGATGACACCACTTCAGATGCCAGGACATTTACAGTCAACAGAATGGAGCTAAGATATTACAGGAGACCAGCACCAGACCAGCTCCCCAGAGCCAGATGTGTCCTTCAGGGCAGCTGCCAGTCGCAGGTTTTCTCTCCTCTGCACTGTCAAAGCAGCAGGCTGCTTGATTCTCCTCTGAGTCAGACAATGGGAAGGTGACAACAGAGCACAGGATGCAGCTCAACTTTTTCTTTTTAAATTCATGATAAAGTAAAATAGAGTGATGTAGCACGTGGTTATACTGTTTTGCTACACAGTGGAAATAAATGCTTGCTAATGGAAACGTTACATCATTTAAAAATCCTACACAACCACGACATGTAATTAAACTAGAAGCATACTCTTCAATACTGATGAAAGCAGAAGGAAATGCGCTGGGCAGGTATCCTGAATCAGGATATCGTATGTATTCAGACACACTGCTTGCTTGTGCAAACTAAAAATCTAAACATGTTTTGTGTTATGAAATGAAACTAATTGCTATTATTAATTGCCGTGCTGCAAACAAGCTGTTACATTCCTTCACCCCAACAGAGCCCGAACATGGGTTTAGCATCACCTCCTGAGGAGTGCTGAAATTTAGGTCCAGGAACTTAACCCCAAACAAAGGTGGAAACAAAAGATGAACCAGAGACAATGGACACACTTTCTGTTACAGGTCAAGGAAGGTTACTGTGGTGTTAAAGGCCTAGGGCTTTTAAAACAGAAGATCTTATTTCTGCCCCAGCAGACCATGGGTCTAAGTTCCAAGAAGACCTTAATACTTCATTTGTTTAAATTACCTTCAGAAACCTGTGTTAAGCCATCTGCCGACTTCTTCAGCACCAAAGCTTGTGCAGTGTTTCACTGCCCGCTTAGGCTGAAAGGTTCAGGTTTGTTGTCCTTAGAGGATGAATCCTCATGACTCTGGTGGTCACACGACTTCCATCTTGTGCCACCAGCACGTCAGAGCTTTTAAAGCTTTTGTCTAATATCCCACCATCTATCTCATGAGCTGGTTCAGATATTCATGTTCCCCTCAGGACAGAATGTAATTACTTTGATGATCCCCTGACTTTTCATCTAGCACCATCATTACGTCAAAATTTCAATCTGGGGAGATACTTTGGTTTATGATTAAATACCTGTCCAAACTGCCTCAGCTGCACTTTCTGCTAATTAATAATTAGCAACCCCAACACAATTAAATGGTAAATATGACCTGCTAAACATAAGCTTGCTAACATTAGCACTTTAAGCATGTTAACATTCAGCTAAAAGCACAGATGTGCCTTAGCACAGCTTCACATAGGGTGGGAACATCACTCAACTTGAAAACGTCAAAGAAAACAATGCAACCAAGATCCTTAGGCTTGTTTCTTTGCATTAACTGTAAACACTTGTTTCCAACAGTAGCATTTTGTATCTGAAATGCTACTGTATCAGTGTGTTTCTAAGAAAGGGGAAATACCTATTGACAGCAACCACTAATAACTTTACATAGAACAACTGCTTCAAGCTTGTTCCATCATGCTTTTCTCTGCATGTTGCCTGTGCATGTTTAAATAAGCAGCAGACATCCAGCACACTGTAGATGCATCTACTATCATATTCTTCAGTAAAATGCAAATCGTAAAATGGAAAATACAATTCTCTGCCATATAAAACCGTGGCCACCGTTCATTTAGCACTAGCTTGGATGATTGCTCACATTTCTAAGGCCATTGCCGGATAACTAAAGCATGTATTTCCTGCTTCATTTGGTTTCCTCCACTGTTCTTCAGCTACAGATCCACGTATTCCTCGTACAGGAAAAAAAAAGAAAGAAATATTCTTCAAGAAGTGACCTGTGACAGACTTCACATCAGCTGTGAGCCGGATGTATTATTTGTTATATCCAAGGTGACTCTGCAAGGTCAACACCTGCAGATCTGGATCCTGGAGAATAAGGGATATTTCTTCAGCTTTACTGAACATCAAAAACAATTCATAAGACTACACATCATCTGTCACATAGTTAAATAACACATTGCTAAATAAAAGTCGCCAAGGTCACTCCAACTTTGATCTTAAACTGTAGCTGCTGTTTTACCATAACAAGGGAAAGAGTTTCTTTGTTTTGGTTGGACCTCTTTATGTGACAACTCTAACATGTCTGTCGTTAATAATAACCATTCACTGGTTGACTGAGCTCCCTATGAACACCTCTAACATTCAGTCCCAGGCCAAAAGTAGTTTTGGTACTACGTCCATTTATTTACCTCTGGAAGTCTTTTATTATCTTAAATATGGAGCTAATTCACCTTTTCTCTGTCAGAATAACCAGTGATATTAGATAACGAGAAACTATTGGATGTGAACAGTTGAATTAGTCGAGATTTTAACGGATTATCTTCATGGTGGTGACTCGAAGCTGTGATTGCTGCCAAAGAGGCTTCTACAAAGTCCTGAATGAAGTGTCTGAACAATTTTAGAAAGGAGAGGTTTCAGTTTCTTTTTATAAAACATTTCTAAAAGCATGTTTTCATTATTATGGATTATTGAGTGTAGATAGATGTCAAAATAGCTGTTTTATCCATTTACAATTAAATTTAGAACACAACAAAGTGTGTGTGTGTGCATGTCTGTGTGTAAACTTCATCCCAATCACCCTAAACACTCTCCCAGGAAGTGCCTCTCTGATCAGTGGCAGACCAGTGCTTAGCCAGCTCCACTGAAACCCCTCTGGAGGTTAACATTAAACACCACTCAGTATCATTCTCCAGCTCTCTGCATCTTCCATAACTGTGTCACTGGACATGTAAAGCGTGAGGTATTTTGCCCTCAAGACTCTAAAGACCAATCCTGGTTTATTATTCTGTGAATTTCTGCACAGTAAAAAACTTAACCCTGACACTTCTTTCACAGTGTTTTTACCCTTGAATAATAAAACGGAATCCAAACTAAAAATACAAGTGAATGTTTCCTGTTTTCTGGTCAGATGTATCCATGAATCTGCACTCTTAGAGGAACTGTGCTCACATGATAAGCCACTTATTTACTGTAGAGCAGATTCTGAGAATCTGGTAGCAGAAAGGTGAAGGGGCAGAAAAATATTAAAATTCAAGGAGGCCGTTGTTCTCATTTGAAATGTTGGTTTATTGTTTGCCAGCAATGTTTCGGGAAAAAAAACTATGAAAAATACAATTTAATTACCCAATTAAAAACTCTACTAAAGTTAAAGTTGTGGACTAAAAAAAAGTAGGTTTGGATTTGTTGGTGTCAGGTTGTGTATTTGGCTATTTATGTTTGTGATGACTCAAAGGACCAAGCAATACAGAAGACCATTAGATGACCATTCTCCAATGATAAAGAAGTCAGACAACCAGTTGATTTAATCCCTTTGGTTGATACAGAGGAAGTCCCACAACTGCTCAGTCAAGCAGTCAGTTCATTGCTGTCTTATGTGGCTCCCCACTTGCCATTGATATCCAGCTGAGATGAGACAATGAGCATGTACAGACCTGCTTGTAGAGCAGGTTGCCCAGAGCACGTCAAATGATCGGCAAAAGCATGATCAACTTTGGGTCAGAATATGTGTTATCTGTAGCCCAAAATAAAAGTTATTCACTTAATTTCGGGCTGTAGATACCAGGCTTACATTATGAAGTCAAGTAAAACCTGCTGAAATTGTTGCAGACTATATGTCATACCTCAGAGAAAGAAGAAAGTACACCTACATTCAGCTTATTCCCAAGAAACACCCAGACACAAAGTGTAGGTTTTAGGATTTTGAGATTAGTTACCATAATGTAAGACATGAGCCCAACTTTGCCTGTGTGTCAACAAAGTTGAAAAGGATTTGACAGTTACATTATGTTGGACTACTTTCCAAAGCAGGGAACAGCAACCTGACCTGTCCATGCAAGGCAGCACGGTCATTCGGATGAATGACTCAGCATACAAGCAAAGGTGGATTGATTCCTTTAGCTTTCTGCCAATGAGTTTAGAGAAGAACGCTGCAGCTCAGGGGTTTGATGATGTGGAAAAAGGATGTTTCCCTCACAAATTCAACACCAGGGGCCCCTATCCTGACCCTTTTTATGGGTATGACACTATGAATGAAGCTGTGATGCTTATATTCATGCATTGGTTTGAAAATGTACACCAACAGCTCTTTGACTTTCAAAGACATTTGACACTATGGGGTTAATGTATTGAGGAACATTCATGTTCTACTGTGAAAAAATGAAGAAGTACTCTGGTTTAGAAAAAAACATAGGGTCCAGCACCCTTTCAGCATGGCTGTGGGCGGCCCATTGAATAGTTGTAAAATATCTTTTGTGAAGACAATGATCGAGTCTGCAGAAAGACTAATTTCTGAACACTGTATACGTTTACACATGCTGGCAACCTTTATATCATCACCTGTTAAAAATTAGAGATAGATTGTGGGGGAAAAGTCAACCTCTTTATCATTGATGATCTGAAGTTGCAATTTAGAAGTTTGGGATGTTTTTACCAGGTATGTCTATCATAGAAACCTCTGGTGTAGCTGTTCTGTACAGAACTGATTTATTCAGGGAAAGGTCAGAGGAACCATTCATCTAAATACCAATTATCTTGTTCTTTTTAAAAAACCCTAAAGACCAGATCTTTCTGTTAGCCGACAGATGTTTCTATACAAGACAAAATGTTTCTTAGAATTTTTTAATTATGCAACAGCTGCATCACACAGGTATTTATTAGCCGACTTTAAAGCCAAGACACCAGGGGCCTCATTTATAAAACAGTGTGTAGGATCCAAACTAAAAATGTGAGCACAAAAGCAGAAAATGAACAGATTTATTAAGCTGTGTGCATGCGCACCTGCAAGAAATGTTCCCCATATCAATCACAGCCAACCTGGAAATGTAGGCATGTGGATAAGCCTCATATCCCACCCTCTACATGCCCATATTTGAGTTGGACAGTTTTCTCTCACTTATTTCCTTATTTTTCAGATTTTTTTTAGATTTACCTACAAAAGTAGACTGTACTGCCTCTGTCTAACCTTGATAAAAGTTCTTGTTGTCCTGTTGCACATTTGGATATTTGAGGTATTACTCACATGCAGTGATAAATACATTCACTCACCTCTAAGCTTTTGATTTCCCTAAACAAAAAGTTTCAACTCCTGTAAACAGCAGTATTTGTAACTGAGACATGTATTATTGAAATTTGAAGGTGAGGGCAGTTTTCCTCTTGACTCTATAGGTTTGTTCTCTCTGCAGCTGTTCTGGCTAAAAGGAGAATTGAGGCAGGAACTGAACTGTGTCCAGTCAATATTGATTTTTGGCCTTCCTTGCCCTGTGTCCTGGTCTTGGTGTAAATGCACAGTGTGGGAATGTCTAGAAACAAATGGACTCCTTCATTGGTTGTGACAGCTGTGCGGGATTTGACAGACAGGAACTAATTTTTCCATCATACGCAAATAAAAACAAACGAAGGAGAGCGAATAGGTGGCTTATTAGAGGCAGGTGTTGAGCAAACCCTATAAATGCAAATGTCAGTTAGCCTGCTTCCTTTCCATTCTGATGGCTTCGCTGTTTTATTTCCACTGAACCAAATCTGTTAGATTCCAAATATAGATTTTAATTTTGATTTTTTTTTTTACCTTTTAAATCATTTGAGTAGTTTGCAGCAGTGCTTTCTGTTAATTAAGGATAATGAATTCAACACTCAATCACACAAAAGTGCAATTCAGTAATGACGTCTGTTTTTCATGATGCTTTTAATATAGTTAATAGATATATAATCTTTTTAATATATGTAATATCTTTCCTGATCCTACAGTAATATGAGAAGGTCATACATGTATTTGTCTTTTATGTGACCAGACTACTGGTACTTTCTGCATTGAGCTGCCATTCAGTCGTGGCCATCACACCTGTGTTACAGTGTCACTGAGATGGCTATGTTAACACAGGTGAACTAATTTTTGTATTTTTTGTATTACTTACTTAGTACTCTTAGATCAACTAAACAGTTGGATTTTCTATTCACAGTCTAAGGGGGTTGGGCTATCACTTTCAAAAACATTTAAAAACACATTTTCTGGAATGATATTCCTTTAATTTAGCATGATACATGTGTCGATATCAACACACCTCCATCTTAAACAACCAAGTACGCTGCTCGTCCTTATCCTGGCATACGACCCATAAGAGCGTAACAGTGGCGGGCAAATCACACCTTTGTTGTCATGGTAACAATAATTCCACTTGCATGACTCCGCTGCCACTAATAAATGTTGCGTTTCATTTAAAACAACACAGAGATTACGTTTTGTTTGTTTACTTGTACATAATTCCTAGGAGACACGTGTATCTGTTTACATATATATATTTATGTATGAGTATACGCAGTTTTTATTTTCTCATTTTTTAATTACTACTGTCATTTTTTATTTATTTTTGTAGCTCTGTTCTGTTTTAATCGTATTTATTTTTCGCCTCATTTATCTGCTTACAGCCTTGTGAAGCACTGTGTAACATATGTTTTGAAGAATGCAATATAACCAGATTTTACTGTTATTATAAACTTGTTAATGACTGAACATAAACATTTATTCTTGACATACAGCAGCTTAAAAGAAAACATCTACTTACGAGCTTTTTCAGGTTTTCAAGTGCATCTCAGTTTTCATCAACACATGGCAAACTTTTCCTTTAGTCAGGTTGTTTAACATTATGTTTAATGCCAGTCCTTGCGATTTGCTGGCTCATGGACATAAGACATATTGTTTATTTTCATTAATATCAGTGTTTTGTTGTTGTTGTTGTTGTTATCTGGTTTCTTTTGAGAAATCTACTCTCAATCTCAATGCGACTAACGTGATTAAACAAAGAATAAGTGACACTGATATGTGATTCAATATCATCCTGACATTGTGTCATGGAAATCTGCAACCTATCAGTGCACCGCAGCCTCTCTGTGTACAAAAAAAACATCTCTTCAAGGGGCTCCGTGTTTTTGCTTGATCACATTATTCATCATTTCAAAAGGAAATCATGCCTGAAAATCCAAAACAAAACTATTAGGCTTTTCAGCAGCTAGGGCTGTGCTCAATGCTCTGTCCTGTTTTTATACTTGGATACTGTGCTCATACATCACTTATATGGATGTTCAGACTGTTAAAAACAAAGTGAAAAAACAGAAGTGTATGTGACATTAATATGTTTGAGTATATATTAGATATTATCCTGTCGTCTGAACCATCTCTGATATAATGTAGTCGGCCTGGCTGCAGTGACAGAAAAAGTTCATCTTCATACATTTTCACATATTTGATCAACGTTTTCTTCATAATCCTGTTCATCTATTCATTTAAAGGCAGTGATGAAAGCAGAGTGTTCTCATCAGTGAATAGAAGAAGGTGCATTACCCTGCATTTAAGAAGCACCTAACTCAAAAACAAAAGCAAGACTCTGCAGCCAAAAAGCAGCTGTGTAAGGCTGTGCTTAGGATTCACACTCTGGGGACCATAAATATCACAGCAAGTTTAATGGAAATCCAGCCATTAGACTCTGAGATGCCTTGTCATGGCCTATACAATGTAGGTCAAGTAGAAATTTTGAACTTATGGTTTTGAAAATGCCACATGGTCTGAAATGTAAAGAAGATATTGTCCCCCGAGGACAATGAATGTCAACTTTAATCTGTCCAGTGTCTCTTAGCGTATGTATCTTGCTTTGAACAAAACAAGGGGATGGACTGACTGTCTAACCAAGCAAAAGCAAAAGTTATATAAGTCAAAGACAGCAAAAGAATCTGAAAACACATCAATGACATTAACATCTTACATTGTTAGCATGAAAAATGTGTTTTGGGATCACAAAATTGCTGCAGCAAAATATGACGTTTCAAGATGAGCAGCCACATGATCACGAAGGATTGTAAACAAACCAAAAGCTTAAACGGTTTATCTGCAACCGTTTTATTTAACTTCCTGAAAGTAAGCACACCTGGAACATAGGAAATTTGCGCACACAAAACTACATTAAGGACACAAGGTCAAAGTTGAAGCAAGAAGTAGGTCTGCACTACTGTCCATCTCTGTTTTCTCTCCGAAAAGTGTCTTTTTAGTGACGTCACTGTGCTCCCAGGCTCATATTCCACTTATTAACTTGCTATGGTCAGTGTTATTGTTATCAATAGGAATTATTATCATGGAAGGAAAGTGTTAAGAAACAAAGTAAGAAGAGATTAGCAGGTTGCACACTGAGCAGCCTCACAGCAGAGTGAGGCTCAGGAAAAAGGCTTGCCGGATGAACAGTCGGCAGCTGCTGCAGTCTGTGCAGGACAGGCGGGTGGTATCAGCTCTGGCATGGAAGCCTATCTTAAATAGGATCTTTGTCAATCAGATGGAATGCTTTGGTGAGCCAAGGGTTTCTGTGACTCTCCCTGAGAACAGGGAGATATGTATCAAAAGGAGAATTAATATCCACTCTGCTCTCTCTTCCTGTGACAGGCTCATCACACACCAGACACCGGCTCTGCTTCATATGGATCTGTCTGAAGGCAAATTTTCCATGCAGCTCTAACACGCTAAAGGATACAGCACACACTTAACCAAACACTAGACTGTAATACCCATACTGACTTCTTAAAAATCCAACCTGCTTCAGTCATTGAGGTCTGCCCCTGATAGATCAGATTTATTAATCTGTGGGACGAGCACCAGCTGTGTTTCTGCTTGGGTTTTGTGTTATTGATAAATAATATTGACAATAAACCTTTTCGGAAAGAAATCTCATTACAGTCAGTTCTAAGATCTAAACTGTCCAATGTGCAAAGGTGAAATCTGAAGGGTAAGCAAACAACCCAGGGCCACCATAAGGGGGTGTTCTAATAAAGCCAAATGTGTTTTGGTTAATAACTGACCCACTAAGATCCATGTTAAGCAGCAAGTCACTTCCAAGATATTTCCAAGCTGCTGCTCTGCTGCTACAATGTCAAAAAAGTTGGTAAATCTAGCGACAAAGGTGCCAAGTTGGAAACACTGCCTGTAAACACCCTCTGATGATGGAGTAGAACCTTGTTTGTTCATTTTGAAAGAGCAACAGCCAATGAGGAAACTCCAACACTTGACCAGACGACCAGTGGTGTAGCTTCATCACTCAGTCACGCGACATCGACTGACCAATGGCGGCCAACAAATGGTCCATCTCATTCAGCCAGTCACAGACATTCATGTACGTCAGGCAGACCTCGCTGTCAGGGTCCAACCAAGTGCCAGTCCCATAAGTGTGACTGGCACTAAGGGTTAAATCTATACTCTCATAACAGAGGGCTGCATCTCATGGTAAAGGCCATGCCCATCTACAACTTTTGGGCTTTTTGCTACTTTTCAAATCTTTCCTTTTTCTTTCTCTCTCTCTTTTTTTTTTGTAGAAGTAGTACTTCACTGTGTTTCTATTGGAAGGCTTGAACCTGGAATTATTCTAATGAAAAATTAGAATTCTCTGTAAGTTTTCATCACTACAGTACATTTATTGTTATTACCCTGGGTTTCAGTGGAGAGTGTTAGTGTCCCATAGTGCGGGCATAAATTATACAATAATTGGAACGCTGCAAATATGTGAAATGATTCAGTGGGAAATTTCTAAGGTGATTACACTCAATGAGTTCAAAGCACTTATCTCAGGGCCATTAAAACAGCCATTTCAGCTCCACAGATGACACCTTAAGGTGTTGGGGAAAAAAAAGCACAGGAGGAAAAGATTGGAGGATTGGGGTAAAGTGTATGGGGAGAAGTACTGGTGCTGTGTATTGTGCTGTGGTGCCTGGTGGGTGAGGATCAGAGAAAGCACTAAAAAACAAGTTTATAGATGTATTAGATGACTGTGCGTGTTGGCTGTAAGTGCATCTTTAAAGACTTTTGTTCCCAAAAACCCAGTGCAGTAACCTCAGTAAGGCCCTGTCATCAGTTGTGTAGTCCTCCACTGAGGTACTCACGTTGGTGATGTCAGCAAAACTTAAAATGCATAGTGTGTTAGTCATATTAATGTTCCTGAAGTTCTTCTTTGGTAGATCATCAAAGGATTCAGAACTCTTTCAGACCCTGAATGTCTGTAGCAAATGTCTTATTTTATTTTTTATTAAAATGATATTGTTACAGCTGTGTGATTATATGTGTGAGAGGAAGATGTGAATAATTACAATTTATCCACAAGAACAATTAAAAAAAAGATCAAATTTAAAAAAAAAAAGTTTCTGATTCTGTTTATATTCTGTCATTTGCCCGATATTAGGTCTCCTCAGTCAAGTTGAATAATGTGGTCTTGACAAGTTCCTAGTCTGCATAATCACTCCTGTCACAGCAGGCGAAGGGGAGACCATGAAGAATTTCCTCCAGAGTCATCATTGTCATTGTGCAGAGCCTTGTACTTAGCCCTGTCACCTGCAATTAATGTCAATGGGAAAGTGTAGCCCAGCTGACACTGAGTTTAACTCTATGACAGGCTGTCAACCGCTGGGCTTTCTCTATCACCGTGCCTCCCTCTGCGGATCACAAAGGGGAGTCAAGAGATGGCAAACTGAGGTACATTTCTTCCATCAAACGAAATAGGAAAATGTGCTGGTGAGGACTGAAAGAACATCTAAATTACCTGGTGACAGTTTAACTAACAGCTCCAATGATTTGGGTCGTTTATGCAAGAGAAACTTTTGAAGTAGAATTGATTTATTTTTTGATCTTCTCATGATCCACTGTGATTAATTTTACAGTACAAGCTCAGCAAACTACTTAAGCACAATTTTCAGCAAGTTACTCACAGCATCCCTACTGTATGGTCCAACAAGAAGCAGCTTCAAGCCTGAGCTGGTCATCTGCTGGTCTTGATGGATTTACATGGTGGGCCAGCTTGCTCAAGCTGGTTAAACTGGACATCATAGTTTTCTGTTTCCATTCTCGAAGAAGGCAGTGTTTTACGCTTGTTAGGTGACTTTAAAGACAAAATCGGGTGCCAAATTGGCAGTGCTCAAGTCCTCTTTAGAAAAGCACTCAAGAAAGAATTCAAATGGATTTTTACAATTAAACTAAAATGCCACAGGTACCTCATGGGCAAGAGGGCATTCTGCTGCCCTCCAGAGCTTTCTCTCACTCAGAGATGAAGCAACCTACAACCTAATCCTCACCAACTCCTTCAGTCCACAATTTTTAAATCTGTCTTGCAACACCAAGCAGGACACAGTGCATATAATCCAGCACAAAACTACTGACAACACGAAAGAAAGGCATATTTACTAAGGGTGACTGTCCCTGTACACCTCTGACACCTTCCCGTCTACACACTGCCTCTTCCATACCTTTGAGTGTCTGTCTCAGTTTTGTAAGAATATCACTCTGGGCCAACAGTGTATCTCACTGCACCCTCTATGTATTTACCAGGTTGAAAACAGAACCCACAACAATAATAACCATTACACTAGGTCATGTTCTTCATCAGCAGCCTGGCGACAGAGTCCACGCAACTGAATAATCCAATGACTCCAATTTTGATGAGAGTTAAACCTTTTCTTCCAAATAACACTTTCTGTGTACAAGTTTCCTGCAACCTGAACAAGACTCTTCAAAGAACTGTCCTAACTTGGTTCACCTCTGTGCTTTAGTGCTGCTAAGCATATTTTTATACCTTTCATTGGCTTGTTTACTGGGCTGGCCAAACAAAAACAGCAATACAGAATAAAGTACAGTAGGCCATTGAACAATCCTTCATTGCGTACCCTGCCAATAGACACATCAGGCCAGGTTGGAGACTGAATACTTTTAATTTATCATAATTTTTGTGATAAAAAATAAAATATGAAGGAATTGGAAAGTTTCCACAGCCTTATTCTTTCCTAGCAAACTGGTTCTTTGATGGCGGTGACTTGCTATGCTGTAACAGTCCAGAATTCATTTTTGACCTTGGAAAACAAAGTCTTGCCACAAGATCAGATCAGCTGTTCCTGAGCTTCCAATCATATCACACAATCTTCATCAGATGGAATAGATGTTCACATTTCCATTTTCAATATGCTCTTTTCTTGATGTTGTCGTTAAAGTAGAGGTTCAACGTTCATTCTTGGCCTTGATCTTGCTGCTGGTGCACCATGAGCGACAACATTAGCTCCAGACAGCTACTAAGACTGTAGTGAGATTGTTTTCTCAACTAATTATGGTAAAGTAGGTTATTTTTGGATCCACAGCTCACTTCTCATTTGTAGGATAATTTCTGTGAGGCCTTTTGGAGTTTTAAGATAATTGCATGTCCACTGTGATCAGTTTTTATTATGGAAGAAAATTACTTCCATGGGTTTATAAGCAAATAAATGTAAAAACTCATTTGAAAAGATAAAATCACAATATGACCTGAGTGGACATATAGAGCATCACTCATTCACTCCTCTGATTTCATTGATTCATTTCAGTTGTCAAGGGTTAATCAGGCCTTCTTTTCTTCATTTGTTATTTATATGTCTCACTTTCAATTCAGTAATTATGAAGTGTTGCGCGCTTCTTGTATTATTCGGAACCAAACTGTCAAGTCTTGATTTGGTTCATTGTTGATTTCATTAGGCCAAGCAGCTCCAGACAACAAGATCTAATGAAAAGCTACAGTGAAAATACTGGGCCCGTTGTAATGCTGCATTCTGTGGGCTTAATGGCATTAGTGTTTCGTTTTTCAGAGGCTAACGATGCATTGTGCTTCTACCTATTTGCACTCCGAGGCAATGTCTCTGCATTATGAGACGTTTTTAATCGGCTTTGGTCTCCTGTGTCTGCTGACTGTGAAAACAGACTGCATGTAATATTAGCCAGACCCAGGTACCGCTGTTGCTATAGCAATTGTAATTACAAAAGGTTCATTAACTCACAACTGTTTTGCCAGTCAAAGGGGGGTTCACATTAACAAAATTTACATATTGAGGAAATCAACGCAATTGGCATGAAACCAGGGTCATTAAAATGAGAAGCAACCTAACAATGAGAAAGAAGAGCTGCTGGAATATATACATATAGGGGCTAGATGTTGCCTTATTTTTTCTTGACTGATGTTCTCCACTAGCTGCCATCATGGTAGCTGCTACACAGTTACTACACAAACACTTACACAGCAGTCAAAGTCAGTAAACCAGACAAAACGAACGTAAAAAATGTCAATAAAAAGCTTCTTTGGATTTTAAACTGTTACCATTCTGAGATAAATGTAGTTCTAAGAGGAATACTAAATATTCTTTATTAATTTGGTGCAATTAAAGCCATCTTTCCATCCATTCTGCTGCTTATCCAACCCAGACATCCTTCTCCCCAGCAACATTTTCCAGTTCCTCCTGGGGGAACCCGAGGCATTTCTAGGCCAGATGAGATATATATTCTCTCCAGTGTGTTCTGGGTTTGCCCCGAGGTCTCCTACCAATTGGATGTGCCCGGAAAACCTTCAGTGGAAGGCACCCAGGAGGCATCCCAATCTCCATGGCCTCTCCACACCCAGGTTTTTGCATGCTGCAGCAGCAGCCCTTCTGCTGGTACCTTAACCACAGAGATGGCACAATGCATTAATCTAGTCATATGTGTCTTTGAAGACACTGCAAGCTCTGCTGTCCTGCTGATAGGGGACCTAAATCAGGAAATACACAGGTAACAATTTGTATTGTATTGTATCTCTTGATTGAATTGGGATTGTAGGGAGCATGAAATTTTTTGTCTAGAGCCCCAACAAGAGAACTGGAAGCCCTGTGTGCTTGGGAAGCTTTTATCTCAAAAGATATCTGTTCTTTCATCAAGAATCTTCTATAATAAGCATGAATTGTTTTATGTAAGAATCCTACTCCTTTGAGAAATTCTAGTACATGACATACACTGTATATCTTTACTAAATCATGCTAACAGTACACGACATAGCCTACTTTCTTTTAAATTCAATAACATTAATGTTTCATTTCTGCACATTATTCCATATTATATACTCTATTATGTTTGTGTTATATTCAGTTTTATTTCTGTTAATACAAAGTTACACAGGTCTGTGTAGGTACTGCACAGTTACTGAGATATACTTTCATGTTTCATTTCATGTTTGTATTCTTTAGATTCACTCCTCTTCTGCTGCACCTACACTACGTCCCTAGAAATCACTATCAACTAAATGTTAATAAATAGGTCAATAAAATCAGTATATGAATGTTTGTTGCAGTCAGTGATTACTTCATAGATGTACTTAAAAAGAATCAGTTACTTATAATGTTCCAAAGCAATAAAAGGTATACTATACAGTATATCTTTGCCTCTTAATTATACCATTCATTATTACACAAAGCACACACTTTTGAATGAACTTAAGTGGCATCATCACACATTTGCAATTAAGATGTTAAACAGTGCTGCTCAAAGTGTTGATTTAGTGCACCATATTAGTTTGAAATGTGGGTATTTAATAAATTCTTGTTGGGATAATATGAGGTTTGGAGAAGTCATTCAGATTCCAAGCAGCAGCTGAACCCATCTGCTGATCAATTCACTCGTTAATGAAAAGCACTGTGAGACCCAACAAATCCACTCATTCCACTGCAGAACACATGAATAAAAATTAACCTTTACAACACTGAGATTTCATTTATGAAAATTGCTTGATCTAATGAAGGAAAACAATTCTGGGCCCCTTGTGCTCTCTTAGTAATGATTTCTAAAAAATTGTATTACATTGGAAAAAGAAATGAATTAATGAAAAAAATAAATTGTTCAAATAAATATGCATAAGTCAAGGTCTGTGTGGAATGGTGATAAAATGGGGTCATTTATGCAGTGAGACATCAAAATTTTAACTCCAACCACCAATTAACCTAAATGATCTGTGGAGAAGCAACTACTACACAGAGCTGAATATCTGATCAATGAGGGGGAGGATAGAGGGAGCTGCAGACTGGAGGAATCCCAGCAGGACTCCCTTACATGGCTGCAGTGTCCTCAAGTCACAAGGAGTCAGCACTCATCACAAAACATTCAACACTTTAAGGTGTACGCCCAAAAGACAGGACCCCCCTCTGAGAGGGAGACTGTGGAGTTGTATAACATCATCCCAACATTATCATCTCCTCCCATCTACAATCACGTTTACATGTGACTGAGGTTTTAGGCTTGGACTAACATTAATTACAACTATGTATTATAATTGTTAAATATATTGTATTTACAAGTATGTAAGTGTACACTTGTTGACACCTTGACCAGGTCCATGAAAGACCAGGTCAATGAAATACAAAAGCTAAAAAGTGGACCTTCAGGTTTACATTATTTTGTTGTGGGGTTGATGGTGGCAGGAAAGGAAAGGTCAATCAAACAGTCACCAAAAACATCCATTAGCACAACTGGGATTCATCCTCTGAGGAGAATGAAAAGCTACAAACAATTTCAGTCTGGAGACTCTGCTCTGGACCACATAGTAAATAATGAATAAATATAAAAAAATAAATAAATATGGGTTGTGTAATTTTTACCCAGTATATCTGAAAGTGTGACAGTCTCCTCTGTCACTGGCAGTGACCACAACAACACTGAGCAGCCACATACTCTGTTGAAGATACCCTGGTGGATCTGCTCACACTTGACTTGCCTTGTTTAATCAGTCAGTTTCCTGGGTCGTATATTCTGTTTTGCTCCCATCATTGAAGAAAAGTCTCAGACGTTTAAGTTGCAGAAACAGATGTGTAACAATGTTCTGCTCTACAGAACTGAAGAACAGCATCCTGGCTTTTAGTGAATGTTTGGTGAAGCTGGTCTAAGTCTCTCCCTGTTCTGGAAAGGTTTTGATTTTTGATGCGAGTACCTCTTCTCTCATCAGGAGAAGAGCTTTCTGAATTAGGTTAGGGGCATTATAGGCAAAATAAAACAGTATTTACAACAAAACTATTTAATCTTCATATAACAATTCCTGATGCTGAGGATGAGAATCTGGTTATTTACTCTAGTTTACTACACAATAAAAATGTGTGCAGGGCACAATGGCACACTAAATGTAGTAGCCTCCTCACAGACAGAAAAAAAATCGTATTAGTTAATGGACAAATACAAATCACATCTGCAGGCTTTCATCCAACCAGAAGAAGTCAAAGTCATAACTGCAGCACGGCCTCTGTAACTGCTGTTGCTGTGTTTAACAATAATAATGGTAATAATATACAATCAAATTGTAATCATGCTAATTATGTAAATGTATGGGTTATGTCGTGTCTCTCCTTGTGTCTCTTGCCACCCGTGCTGTAAAATATGATCATGCCAGGAGGTCCTTACTCTCTGAAGGCCCATTATGACTGCTGGTTATTGACCCGTCTTGTCACATCATGTACAAGCTTACACTCTGTATTGCCATTCAAGCACATAATTAATCACCCTGGCAGTGTGTTGTGACTTGTAGCAAAGAAGCGGGCACTGCAGACTTGATAAATCATCCATAGATCGAAGTACACTCAGCACCACAGGGCTTTGAACAAAATACAGCCACCTATGAGACTGAGATCAATGAGGCTCTTGACCCGTGCTCTCACAGCTCCGAGGTTCAGCGTATAAACACGTGGAGGCTCACGGAGAAAAAGCAGCGAGCGAGTGTAATTATTCTGCACTTAAAGTGAATCTGTCCACCAAAAGATGAAGCTGACTTGTGGTGTTGCCTTTTCACACACGCCCCTGTGTTGTGGAATGTGTTCCTTCAGCTGTGGCAGTTTATTAATGACAAAACTATTGAGCTGGCACAAAACAAATTTGAGCTACAATCAGTCTGCAAGTCAAGATTTGAGAGCACTCAGGGACAGATTCACAGGGCTGAGAGAAGACGGAGCTCTCAGATCGTGAGAGGGTCCAGAGCAGGCTTTAACGAGATGAGTCCACATGGGTCTACTGGTGTTGGTGGAGAACAGAGGAGGCAGCCTGACCTCACAACAAGACCACTTTACAGGCTGTCTTTCAGGCAGGAGTTCACAACCTTTGTTGTCATGGTTACAAGGCATTTATAGTTGTGGAAAGGACATGGTCGAAAGAAACAATGACTCGAACAGCGGTCTCCTATGTGCAAGTCCTGTGTTTTGTCCACCTGTCCATCCACCGCAACATCCTCCCAACATTCATGAGAGCAGACTCGTTAAGTAGATTAAAGTCATTAAACTTTTTCACCCTGGTGTCAATGAAGCCCAGACAGTCGCTTGCATCCTCAGCTACCTGTGGGTGGATGTGCTGCAGCACCCTCAGCACCCATACTTCCTCCACAGAAAAACTGATTGTCCCAATAAAGGCTGATATCAAAAAATCCATTTACTGCAGTCATATAGCACATCTGTACAGGAAAGCATGTGTCCTCAGGGACTAAGAAGAGGTCAGAGGAGGACAGATATGGACATCTCTAAGACGCCTCCCAAAAAAAAAGTGCCACCCTTGCCAGTGCTATGGAAATCAGAGGAACATGTTGTAATCAAGGACAGAAATGCAGAGCAGAAGAAAGAGATGGTTAGAAAGCAGATTCCCTGAAGTCAGCTGAGTGCGAGAGCTAATAATCAGTTTGTACTTTGCTGATTACAGGCTAATCATGGCCTGAATGCAGGCACCAGCACCCTGAATACATTTACGGATGTGGTGCTTCCACTCCATCTCCTCACTCCTGCGCCACGTGACGAGCAATCTACAGCGACAGGAGAAAGAAATCAATGTCTATTATCTGCTAAGGAGCTTCCCTGGAGTTCTGAGGCTGATAATATTTACAGTACATGATTAAATCTCCCAGTTTGCAACCAAATAATACAACAAGCAAAGCAAGAGTAAACATAAGAGTCAAAAATACAGACAGAAAAGACAAATCCTTCCAACAAGTCCTTCTAGTTTTTTCCCCCTTCACCTTAACAAGCAGTAAATATGACAATTCCTTTAAACCTCTGTATTGTTAGAACAGTTTAAGTCATTTTAATGATGAGCAGAAGTATAATCCCTCCAAACAGGGGCCATTTTCAGGCATAGCCAGGCCACAGCGCCATCACCTGGAGGTGCACCAAAGAGGAGGCTGACATCTGTTATTTCAGAAGCCTAATCAGTATGTAAAAGCAGGCCACACAGACATTCAATGAGCACAATACATTGTCAGTAAGAAAGCCTACTGCTAAACACCAGGTGGTGTGTGTGTGATGTTGCTCTTAAGTGTGTTTTAAGGTTTTGCTGCTTTTCTTTGTCACATGGAAAAAAATGATGTCCATATAAAGACTCTGAAGATGTCACCTCAGACTCTAAGAAACTTTTTTTTTTTTTTTAAAACAGGTATTTAAAGCAAATGTGCAAGACATTTCATTTTAGCTGGACTGGACTTAAATGATTCTAAATATATTGTAGAAAACTTGTAAACGTGTAAACACATGTACTGATTCACATACAAACATTTTATAGGACCTCCACACTCTTAAAACGGTTACCATATATTCTTCTTTAATTCATTTCATATTTTTTTAAATAAAATGTCTTATATAAGCTTCCCTCTATTGATACTAGCAGGAGTGAATGATGGCCAGTCTTAATCATGACAAGGGCTACGTCTGAAGTCACTCGTACCGTACTGGACAAATAGCAGAATGAATGAGGGACAGATTTCAGACACTGCCAAGCGCTGCATTAAGCTTTGATGACTCATGTGACACGTCACCTTCGGAGCTCTGCTATTGGATAACTCTGTGTTTGAAGGAGGACATTGAGGGTGGACATGATTGTAGTCCCTTTTACAACAGTAAAGACTACAAAGAGTTCTCTTAAGTCGTTTAGCATCATTGAGGCCATTTATTAAAGGTTTTATAAATAACAGCTCTGGATAATGTTAGAATCATAGACGATCTTTACATTTCCCATCACGTCCCAAATATGATTATAAGGGATATGACAGTAGTGTGCATGTATACCAGAAGTTGAATAAACCTGAATTAAGCTAAAATAAGATTTAATTATTCGCTGTGAAAACATCAGTCTCCTCAGGTGAGCAAGTGGATGTTTGGCCTCAGGCTCCAGAAACATCTCTGCCTCTGAGAAGCTTGAGGAAACGTACTGAGAAGTGAGAAGCATGAATAAGAATGTGACTTGTAACCACATTAATTATCGCTTTGCCAACAAAACGGAGTGCGTCTAACAGTGTGCAGTGAGCAGAAATCTCCCAGGTTCTTTAGCACAGAATCATGCATCTCCCTTTCATTAAGCACATGCAGCACGCTGGAGGACGGCAAATTGGGCCGAACTAATTACAGTTTAAACGAAACCATAATTGGACATTTTGCGCTTGTCATACGATGAGAGACAGATGGGTTTGTAATTACATTACAAGTCTGACATCACGGTGGCGAGTTACCGCATGCAACTCCCCATGCCCTTCATGGAGTGCTGAGGAGAAGTGGCCCACATTCAAAAACAATTTGCTGTTGATTTCCATAATCAGTCAGCATCAACACCATCAACCATACTCCATCATCCAAATCAGGATAAATCACCACACTTACCATCATCATGTTCGTCTGATTTCAGGCTAATGTGACAAAATGGGAAGAAATCTGAAATTTTATGGACTGGATTTCATGATCTCGAAGGAGAAATTTACTCATGTTTATAGAACGTCAGTATGATGCTCTGTTGCTGAATGACGTAACCTTAGAGAACAGGGAATTCACAAAGGTCACAATGCAGCATGTGTTTGATATTTGGCTTTTTAATGCATTTTGCTCCACTCATTAACTGGCAGCAATGAAATGTCCTAATCAATTATACCTGAGAGTGCATTCTAAAACAAAAAATCAGCACTCAGATCTTTTCCATGTGTAAAAGCAGCAATGCCACAATGTAGAAATATGCAATATTAATTAAGACATCAGAAAATAAATACTTGTTTGAATAAATATGGACAAATTATGTGTAACCATGAATCTGCGAAATAATCCAGGAACAATTATAGAACTGTAACTGCAATTGTAATAACAGTTAATGACTGTGTGGCATCCAAAAAAAAAAGTAAAATTAAAACATTCTCATATAAAAGTTGGTGTAACTGAATAGTAAATAGAACATTAAAAAATGTTCAGTTAACATGACATACAATAAATTGTAAAGAATATATTACTGTAATTGTGTTTGTGTGTGTTTTGGTCTATAACCCTTTACAGCAAAGGTTTATAGGGTTATATAAGGGCTGACAAAAGCACATGTCCTTTTCCTGTGTACTGTACCAGTGCAGCTGAACTCGAGAGAGAAGTGGTATAAAAGAGTTCTTTCATTCTTTTGCCACCAATAACACACAGACACACAAACACACGCACACACAAGGAAAAAAGAAAATAATATATATTGTAAATCACACAAACATATTTTAGCTCCATTAAAAATAAAATAAAATTCCAGAGCACTGTCCTTTGCTGCCTGAGCTGTGACAGACTCAGTGACTGGATTCTTCTTCAGCTTAAATGACTGATGATGGCCTTAACTTGACAGCAGCAGAGACACAGACAGGAAACACAGGGAGAGGGAATGACGTGCAACAAAAGCCAGACTTGAACCAGGGATCCTGCCATCATATGAAATGTACCTTAACCACAAGCCACCATGAATGGATCAAAAAAAAAAAAAAAAAGTATGCCCAGTGAAAATCACACCCTGTGGAGACTAGAGGAAAGGTCATGTGTCTCCAGCATCATTTACACTGATCCTCTAGAGACCACAAATATTCCTGGCAACTTTGGCCAGTAGTGGTGGAGTTATCTAATTTTTGACCACAGTGATGGATGAGCGGAGCGACCAGGTGACGAACACATCTTGTTACTTGGTACAAACCTGACATTCAATCAGTCCTGTAATCTTATACAGTTTACTACACTGTATTCTTCTATGAAATAAGACCCACATTTAATATAAATGCCCTTATATACAGTGCTGTTGCATAATACCCACTTCACTCTAACACGTGACTTATCAAACCTGTGTGACTACCCTAAATCTTGATGTCAACACACATGCACTGATGTGTGTGTGTTGCTGTACAAGCTGTGCCAGCAATAATTCCTGCTCTTTGCTATTCATACCTTCCGTCAGGAAATGATTGACTCTTCCAATCCCTATGAAATAAAACATTCATATTAATTTAGCTTCGTAGCAGGTGGGGGGCTCTTTTTGTGGCTTTATTTGAATGAGCAGAAAATCCCATCGAGATCAAAATGAAACTGCAAAAGCCCAAACTCCAATTGAAGTTTGATATCATCCTCCAGCAAACATGAGTGGATTTGGTTTTAATAGCTGCCTTTAATCCCTGTGATGTGATTTAACTCCAAGAAGTGCAGGTCAATGATGAAAAACTTGGAAAATATGATTATGTTATCCAGAAATATTTGAACCCCGGAGAATTACCTGTCACAGGCTGTGAAGAGGGGATGAATAGCCTACATTTTCATTCGGAATTACATTCTGTTCCTTTGTATACAAATCGGCTTACTCTTTGTTTTGACAGATTGCACAACAACGCTGTTAAAATTCAGCTCAAGCTGCAAGCATCGCACTGAGGAGTCTACTGGAAGTGGAACAGAAGTTTGAAAATTGTACATCAACAACTGTGAACGCCATGTCATGGATGTAAACAAACACACACCCACACACACAACGAGAGAATAGTAATGTCTATAAGCCCAGGAGTAATTACATGCATGCTTTGGCCCGACACCCGAGTCTTAACAGTTTTAGCAGGAAAATTAAAAAGCTCCAGTCTGTGGTTTTAAAACAACAGAAGAGCAAGAACTCTGTCAGACTATTATTTGATCCATGTACAGGACAAATAGCTGTAATGGGATTTCAGGCCAGTATGGAGGTCCAAAGCTTTGGGGCTTTAAAATACTCTACAGGTGTGCCGGATATTTGTTACCATGGTTACATAAATAAATGGAGCTAAAGTTGCGGAACGGTCTTGAGTGAAAAGAGAAGAAGACAGTAGTTTCCTGTGTGAAAGTCCTGTGTTTTGTCGGCCCATCCATACACCCAGACCCTCCTCCTAATGTCACCTGACTTTCTCCTCTGCTCCTGTCATAATTACTAGAGGTCAGCTCAAAATAAAATCTAACTATGAATCATAATGAACTGCTTGCACTGACAACCTAAGGGCTTGTTTTCTACAGGTCAGTCTCTCTGGAGAAGCAATGTCAATCCTTGCTAAAGTCAGGTTTGGCTTGGAGACTACAGATTTAAAGAATGAGTTTGAAAGCTGTGGCTATGTGGTTAACTGTCTGGCACTGTGACACTGCTAAACCACTCTAAACCACCTTATTTGGATGTTAATTTTCATGTTTCACAGCTAGATTGTATTAAAATAGTGGTGTATCTGTTCTGTATACGCAACTGTCAAAGTCAAAGCAGGAAGTTCATCTGTACACTGTTTCTTTTCAAAATAAGTTTGGCTAACCTGGGGGTTAAAATGTCTTTGATTATCCTACTGCCTGCATTTTTTCCCCTATTGTAGAAATATCACTGTGTTTCCATATCACAGCAACTGGAATGGTGTATACACATTGATAGATCTGATGGTCAGGGCTACCTGCTGTAATAAACCAGAGTTTTCCTCTATATTAGAGACTAAAGTAGACTAAAGTAACACTTACCGCTCTTCCTACATCCTATGGCTGATTTAATCAAGTAATGTAAAGGGTAATCACATAAGATTAACCTATTAATGACTCAAAAGTCCACATACTTGAAAAGGGTTTATGCAGTCTTGGAGGTCTGTGTTTTTAAGTTCACGCCACAAAAATCATTTGAGGTCTGAGCAGGCTGAGAAACAGATGCAACGCCACAGCAAAACTGCTAACAAAATGACACCACACTACCTAATTTGTATAAAGAAAAACTTCAGCTGTCTCACTCCACTCAGCTTAGCTCATGTGGGTTCATTTGGAATGAACAGGGACACAAAATAAAAAAAAACAAAAAAAACAAAAAATGGATTTCCTTCAGACAACAAACTGCACTGGGACTTGCATTTGTGCTACAGCTGGCTTTGCACCAGGATGAGTTTTGTCTGTAATGAAGTTTAAAAGCGGAGATGTTGGCACAGTGTCATAGCAAATGACAACAAAGTACAGCTGTGCCACTCTGTGCACATCAGTGCAAGAACCAAAGATGAGCAGAAAAAACTAATGAAATTAGAAAGTCAGAGTTTTATGGACTGCGTTTGAAATTAATGCTAAAAACAAAACAGAATTCAGTAACCTCCCCCTTAGATACTCAGGCAGCTTCTAATAGTCTGTGGTCATGGGAATACTCACCTATGTTATATACTCCTTTATGTGGCCACTATATAGTAATTATAACACCTCTATACACCTTGCCTTTGCTTGGGCTGTTATTGCGGTGCATAATCATTCAGCCATGATGGAGCAGATACACACCATGGTGTGTTTACCTCCATGAGGACAAGATGGGAATCTGCTTAGTCGGACAATGCACATGGCATAGAAGCCACAGAGCAGATAAGCAGTAATTTCACGCCTGGAGAGAGAGGATAGCTCAACGTAGCAGGCGTTAACACGCAGGTATCAGGACGGGATTAGGTACAGCAGGTATCATGTATGCAACACAGGACGATTATCAGGAACAAGGTTATTTCTGAAGGGCTTAGACCTGTCTTCAACCCTTTTGTTAGCCAGTGGCCCTTCAAAATGAAGCTACATCTTATTGTGACACCTTGTTTGTTGCAATATGTAAATGTCTAAAGGTTTAACTAAAAAAGGTGAAAAAGTTTTTTTTTTTTTTTTTTTATTTCCTTGGATCATTTTCTCAGGACCATAGCTTCCTTGGAGTGATTTCAACACACACAACCTTACAGTAAGGTCACATCCTCTGGGAGAAGTTACATTGAATCCATATGATCCACAAGAGGCAAACTGAATTGACTGGGTATAGTTTGGAAAGGCCCACACCTGAGTATATAAGGTCCCGCAATCCACATGTCAGCACAAAATCCAAGGAGCTCTCTGTAGACCTCTGTGATAAAACTGTAGCAAGGTACAGATCACAGTGTATAAAGTCATTTCTAAAGCCTTGAGTGTTCCCAGGAGTGAAATGGATGAAGTTTTGAAAAAAAGCAAACTGAGTAACCAGACAAGAAGGGTCTTGGTCAGGAAAGTCCTCTGCAGAGATGGAAGAACCTGCAGGAAGGACGACCATCTCAGCAGCATGGACAGAGAGACTGCTCAGACTTGAGGGAAGGATGAATGCAGCCCAGTGCTGAGAGGTCAATGAAGAAAGCCTGAGCCAGAGACTACGGCAACACAACAATGACCCATTAGAATTGGAATTTAATTTATGAACAGTAAAACTGAATGAAACTGATTGAAAAAGGGCAATTATAACCCATGTGCACATTTAAAAGTGTGGCTTTTGTTTAGGAATCATTTTAACAAATGTAAATGAGGATGGGGGAGCAACAAAAACGTTTGGGCCAATCAGAGTGATGGCAACAGATGTACGATGCCTGGTTCTCCTAATAACCATGCAGCAGCATTCTGATAAACCAAGAGGGTTTATGTTAAGGCCACAGTGAAGTGAAAATGAAAACATTTTAAATGGACAGACAATATTTGTGTTTGACCATCAGAAGCTCTGACAATTTTATCCAATTTTAAGCCACTTTCAAGATGCTTTACTTTTACAACCTCAACGTAACCTCCAGTGTTAGCCTCTTCAGGCTGCAAAGGATTTCTCGGTCTGGAGACCAGACCAGTACCACTATTTCCAGGTTTGAAAATCAGCTTTCAATTCATAAAGGAAACCCTGGGACTGAGCTGCCAGATATTTTAATTGTTGAATGAAACTACCATCAGATTCATAAAGCCTGCTGATTTCATGGACCTAATTCCAGCTCTGCCTGACGTCCATCCCTCTGTCTACACTGTGATGGTGCATGGTGGCACCAATGACGTAAGATCCAGGCAATCCTGTAAGAACTTGACTCTCTAACCTCCACAGCTGAAAGCCTGGGGAGGTAAGACTCTTTTTCTCTTTAATCTGTACCTGTGGATGCAAAACTTCACTACTGACACTGGACTTGGTTTTATTTAGTCATTTTAATTCCTTCTGGACCAAGTGGGAGCTGTTCAAATATGATGGGTTACATCCTAACAGAGAAGGAACAGAAAACTTGATCTGGAATTTTAGTTAATTTTATGGTCTTTAGACTTATTTGATGGTTTCCCTCAGCAAGGCCCTGCTCAGTGTTCTGCCGCTACACTTCAGAGGCCTGTCTCAGACAGTGCGGGTTCTGCCAGGGCTCTGGCAGGTACTGGTTTTGGTTCTGTCTCCCCGACTGTTTCTCCCACTAATGCACTGACTCCCACGGAGAAGGCAGCGTGAATCACCAAAACCCACTCACAGTCCACACAGAAACAATTTTGTTGCACTTAAAACCACTTCTTCAATCCCTGCCACTGAATCAGCTCAATTCTGCTTACTCAACATAAGATCCCTTGCCAATGAGTCGTTTAATCTGCCAGGATTTTATCACAACTAACAATATTGATTTTTTTTTTTTTCATCATCAGAGTCTTGGGATTAATCCTGGTGACTGGGCCCCTCTCATCGAGTCTTTTCCCCCCAGAATATTTATTTTTCCTCCAGCCAAGAATGACAGGCTGAGGGGGTGGCCCTGCAGTAATACATGGAAAGGATTTGAGTTGTTCCCCAGTCTCACTTGGCTGATTCTCCTCCTTTGAGAGACTCAGCTTTATTTTATTTGGAAGCCCATCTTATGTGTTTTAATCTACTGTCCACCTAAACTCACTTCTATCAGTCATTATATCACAGTTCTTTTTCTTGGTGATTTTAATATCCATGTTTTTGTCTCCTTTTCCTCCTCATTTTACGGATGGTTTTATCAAATTTTAGATTCTTTTAATTTAACCCAACAGCCATCTCTGTCCACAACACAGGGCTCTCATCCAGGTTCTTCCCGTCTCAAACACATTTTTTAATACCAGCCAACAAAAATGGCCTCCCCTCAGATGAGCTTGTCAGTGTTTTTAATAGCTCCTGCATGAACATTTTAGATTCTGCAGCTCCAGTCAGACATAAAAAGCTGAAACCTTCGCCATGGCTGAATGAAGAATTAAGCAACCTAAAGAGACAATGCAGGAAGGCAGAGCAGAGATCGGAAAAGGGATAATCACATCGTCTCCCATGCCTCCCTCCCTAAAGATCTAATGTCCACTTATCAGCATACAATCAAAGAAGCAGGGAACACCTATTTTTCAAATCTGATTGCTAAACTGGGTCACAATCCCAAAAATCCTCTTTAAAAACATAAATTGTATGATCGGTCCTCTGACTAAAACAGCCAGCCGAGTCTACCCCAGAGAGATGTGAGGAATTTCTATATGACATTTACAATAAAACAGGTGAGATCCAGCAGAACTTCACCACTGAACACAGAGCTTGATGCTGACTCCTGCCTGCTCTCAACATTAACCCATTTCAGTGAAATCTCTCTCATCAACTCTGGAACGATGCACTTTCAAAATATTCCACCCGTCCTTCAGACTGCTTTCTGACTTCTCCAGAGAGACTGACCTACTGGTATTTTCCCATTTAAAGAGCTTTTTTACAAAACACAGACGTGTTGTATTCCCAAGTCTGTCAAGACAGAGTGTAAAATAAAGATGAACTAAAAATAACTGTTTAATCCGACAAACTCTTCATTTACATTCATTTTTTATTATTCTGTTATAGTTCGGGTCTACACCAGTATGATCACACATGACTGGACATTACCATTTCACCACTACCAATGAGACAATACGTGAGTCCTGTGCCACTGACAGGTTTCTAACACTAATTTAAGTCTACTGTTGCTGGAAAAAAACTGGGGAAAAAAAACCTTTACTCTTACAGTTCATAAGTAATTTAAATAATGTTTTCAATTTGTCAACATGTCAAGAAAAGAAAAATCTGTGCATGTTTGAATAGACATGTGTACACAAATACATGTATCAGTGAAATGTACCTCTAAAAATCTGCTGATGACAAAAACTAAATAAAAATAAGCACTAAAAATTAAGACTATGACAATATTACAAGATGAGTAATTAATAAAAAAAAAAACAATAATGTAAAATATGGATGGACAAATTAACGATTCACTATTTTAAAGCAAAATCCAGCACAATGACCTGCACAAGCAGCAGCAATAAAACAGCTGGGACCAACTATGAAAATATGCATCACTTTCAGGTGGCTATGCTTGTGTTAATAGTATGAATGAGCACAGGATTAGTATGGGCATCTAAACACTCCCTTATGCTAGTTAATTTTACATTAATGCTTTAGGGGCCCATTTCAAGCTAAACTTAAGGAGGGAAGTATTTTAATGACTCCAGCATCCGAGTGATCCCACTGCTTTGAGGGGGAAGAACAGGGAGGTGCGTTAATGCAAAGTGAGCAAAATAAGACAAGCAGCCATTTGGGAATGGCACCTGATGTACTCAGTCACTTGGCCACTGTGTGTGTAAACCATCAGTCTGGTAAACACAGGTAAACATTAAAAAAGTTTTTGGTAATCTGTATCCAACCTTACAACACAAAGATGGTTACAGTCACAGACAAAAGCAGAGCTATATGTCTCATATTGCCTCTTTTACAATACATTTACCTTTGGTTTGTCAAAGACAATCAGTTTGCTTGAAGTGCGGGTCTGCACAATGTGCACTTGAGATAAGGGAAGTGTCCGTATCAGCTTACTCATCACACCTTTGTCAGTGTAGGTTTGAACAGACTTTTCTGTGCATCTTCGGAGAAGCATAATTCCAGCTTAAAACAAAATCAAAGTCAGATACCTAAACTAACCATAGTCAGAGTTAAGATGTATTCCTGTGTGTGCGTGTGTGTGTGTGTGTGTGCTGAGATTGGATCTATGACTAACAAAACATCGTCTGCACTGTTATAGACTAAGTTGGCCGAGCTACAATCCAGACGTAGACAGAGTGAGAGAGGGAGTAATAGAGAAAAAAAAACAGGCAATTATCAATCAAGGCAGCAGATTGGAGCATTTAAAAAGACTCATTCATACAAAGATGTGTGGCAGCATTTCAGTGCCTCTGATTAGAATCCCAGAATTGTAAATTGTGGCTAATTAGGCTGTCATGGGTTCATTAAGGGCTTCAGCGACTCAGCTCTCCCTCACCTGCATGTATATTAAAACTCATTAGCCTCCTTGTCTGAGACACCACTTGCATTAATTGCCATTGATGCCCTGGCTCTTTGCGCAGGGGCCTTTTCATGCTCCCTTGCACAGCGTAGTTAGCAACATGAAAGACCTTTGAGAATAAGCTTTTTTCTTTCTCTCCCTCACGTTTTTTAATCTTATGTGTGCAGTTTCTAAGAAGTATCAAATCTTACTGTACATCCCAAACACCATTATAAAACAACACAGTCTGCAACACAAACACCAAACAGCAGAGGAGATGAATGAAAAGGAAGGGAAAGTTGGGAGCTTTTTCTTAAACCACTAAACCGATGTCAAGCATCCATTCACTTCTTTATGTTTGTCTGTGTCTGGGTCACACAGGCAGGAAGCTAACCAAGGTAGCCCACATTTCTTTCTCTTTAGCCTCATCCTTAAGCTCTTCCTGGGGGCGTCAGTGGCATTCCTTGTTGTTCTCAGCCCATCCACCAGGAAGGACTCCCAGAATTCACTGGGAGGATATTACATAATCTCTCTGGCCTCCAGCAGTTGCAAAAGTGAAAAAGGCAAAACATCCGTATCTGGCTGTTAACACTTGCCAGTTGGTCCACGAAGTAAGATAGCTGTGTCCATGTCATGAGTGTCTCCTCACTTTTAACCATTTGTGATTTTCAGATCTCAAGATTTAATCTCAGTTTTGTTTTTGATGTGGTTGCACTTGCTTGATCGGATCATGACCTCTGGCACGACTGCAGATGATTTGCAATCAAGCGTGAAGCAGCCAGAATGAGAATCAGCTCCTCAGAAATCTGAGGCCATGGTACCCTGCCAGAAAATGGTGGGCTGCTGCCTCGGCGTTGGGAATGAGCTGCTGCTCCAAGCGAAGGTGTCTCTAGGGGTCTTGTCCACAGGTGAGGGTAAGCTTTTACCAGAGGCTGATTGGCATGGGCTGTTTACTGTATGCTGTTCAATGATAGGCTCCTTCTCAGCTGTGTGGCTGGTAACATCCAAACATGTGCATACATGTGTACAGCACAGACATTATGGTCTGTTACTTATCACTGTCACTCAGCTGCTTACACTCATGCCACATCTGTTTGCTGCCACAGCTGCTTTCACCACCCCAAACTTATGTGATATTTTATATTCCTGACTTTCTTCAGATTCATGTTCATTTTCACAGAGTATGTACACAGTGCAGGAAGGGGTAGTTACAGCTCACTCCACCTCCACCAGCTACAGCTTTAAATGCTCCTCACATATTATCCCCAGGTTAAGTTAACACACATCAACAGGAAAACAGGCTCCATTCCACCCCAGAATCTGCTCCTGAATGTTAGAATCTAACATCAATCTGGTGCAGCAGCCTGCAGCCGCATATTAACCTCTGAAGTTATCATCATGGTTTCAGGTAAGGGTTACCAAATCAGGTTTTAGCGTGAGACACCCACTCTCACACTGCCTGAACAAATCTCTCACCAAATAAGAAGAAGCCTCAAAGCCGCTCCTTCATGAAAGATAGTTATAGGCCCACAGGTCAAACAGGCCTGCTCTGCACACAGGACATCTGAACAATTAGTCAATCAACATTACAGCTTTTCTGTGGAAATATCCACAGAAATACAGCTTTTAAAGCGACCAGAGTCTATAACAGGTTAGATTAATGAGGCTCGCTGATTATATCTCCTCATGCCACTGAATAATCTGGGTTTTGGGTTTCAGCCATCTCACAGCGGCAGGATCAATATGAGCATCTCCATGCACACATGGCACAACAGCGGTAGCTTCATTAATTATTTATGATGATTAACTCTCCTCACAATGACACAGGATCAGTCAGGATCTAACAGATCTATCTGACAGTCTGTACTGTTCCACACTTCTGACAGGTAAACAGTCACACACGTGTTCAAACAGGCCACAGTTTTAGCAGCTGTCCTCAGGTTGAGCTCCATCAGAGCTGCAAGAACCTTTTTTTTTTGTTTTATTTTACAACTATTCTTATTTGTAATTAACTGTTCCATCTGTTTGCTTTGGAAAGTCAAAAATATTTTTTTTCTGGCATGACAAACGTATTATTTTATTACTGGGCTTTTTTTTTTCAATTTTGCTGCGTAAATTGAAAGTCTCTCAGTGTTTGCTGTAGTGTTATCAGTGCATGTGCTGCTTTGCCATATACAGGAAATAAAATAAATAAAATATGGTACGGGTTTAGAAAATCTTAAATTCAAGTACTAAAAAGATTTTGTCAACAATAGAGGAATCATCTTTTTTTTTTTTTTTTTAAACATCAAATGTGGCCTCTCTCTTCTTGGGCTTTTTTTAAATTACTGTTTTCAACAGCCTCTAGTGGGATCTATCCACCCAGATAGTTTGGGTTTCTTTGTCCAGGTTTTGTAGATGAATAGAATTTCATTTGTAATGCTCAGTACAATGGAAGTGAATAAATAATCCACAAAATTAACTATGTGTAATTTTCATTGGCATATTTTCTTCTGATGAATGGCTTTGCATGAATTTTGCCTCTCCACTGAATTGGGAGACATTTAAAAAAAATAAATAAATAAAAATCTCACTCCAGCTGGTATAGCTGACTACCAGAAACAACCCACTTGAACATCCAGCATGATCAGAAAACACTAGAAAGCTTAACAGGCTGAAAATATCTGCAGCATGAAGCGGGTGTTGCCCTGGGTTAAACGTGTGTGTTATTTTACTTGATCTCTCACCTGAGGAACAGGTATCTCTTGCTATGGCTCATCAGCCAGTGTCTCTCAATATCATCTTTATATGGCAGAACTCTGGCTCATACATTTGGACATTTTTCAATCACAGCAATAAGTTGACCTTCATCCACTGTCGCTGTTATTGAACTACAGAAGACTGACTGTTGCCATTATAGACACTACCTCAACATCCTGCAGGTTAACAAAACAATGTGTAGTAATGCAGTGTAGTCTCTGAGACTTTGTACAATTTAATCATTTAAAATAGCTGCCAACATTGATACAACACAAAGTGTCATCAGCAACCAAAGGGAGAAATTTGTATCCTGTAAAAAAAAAAAAAAAAAGAAAAGCTCCACAGGAGAGGTGCTGGAGCCTGAGACCAGACTGCTGTAACAGCTGAAGCACACATCGTGTTTGCAGTGTGTGTTTCCACCACAGTTTGATTTGCATTAAAAAAAAAAAAAAAAAAGTGCTGTTAGACCTGAGGGTGTACTCACATCAGTGTTTTGGTGAAGCATGACGTTGCTGTATTGTACAGAGACGTGCTGTCCAGGTCGCAGGTCCGGTTCTGCTTCAGTTAGAGACTGGTGCACACCTGTGTGCTCAGTGGACTGCGGATCCCCCCCGGTGGAAAGAGTCGCTTCAACACACAACCTGTAACACATCTTACTCTGTGCATCTGCTGACAGGTACACACACACACACACACACACACACACACACACACACACACACACACACACACACACACACACAAACCATTGTTTTCATACAGAGGGTTTGATATTATTGGATCTTTGTGTAAATGATATTACTAATATTTGCTAGAACCCGATACTTTTACTTTTATACATTTGTTCATGCACTGATTGTGTAATTCAATCAGATGCCACTGAAAATTTCAAGCCTCTGTAACCTAAATGAAATACACAAGTCATATAGATAACACAATTAGAAAACACATTACAACCTTTTTCTACAAAATATAAAAACAGCAAAAACATAAAATCAGTCTAAAATCAGTCACACTAAACATGGTAGTTATAATGTTAAGTTTTTTCTTAAGTTTCACAACTTTCACAATGTGTGCTGACAGAGTTTGAAATTAAATGTCCCTCTATGACTCTACACGTAGAGTAACATCTCTGCACAGTTACAATGTTTGTGCGCTTTCTGCAAAATGTGATATGCTGTTATTATATATTATTATTATATATTATGATAAAGAGTGAAACATTAGGATATGGGGGATACCTGACTCTGATCTGACAACCCTTATCTTCAAACTGCGTTACCCATTTTTTTTTTGCAGCCCGGCAGTCATCATAGGGCAACGCGAAGCAGTGAGTATTCATGGTTACAGTTATATTTACACTTCAGGGTATTGTTTGCTAATTTGTGGTTGTTGCTCAAACATGTCTGTAAAAATACTTGATACAAAAATGCATGAATAATCCAATATACAACAGTGCAGTGTACAACAACTGCGATGATTCTAACTTAATAGAACAGAATCTGAAGTAAAATAGTCCAACGTATCAAGAACAAAGGGACTCACATTTACATGCCAGAAGAAAACCCGGGTCCTGAGTCTTGGACCTCCAGAAACTGGTCCACAGCAGCAATGACGTCGTTGTCACTGTTAAAATGGCGACCACTGGGCTCATTCTTCATCTTTGGGCAGAGGAAGCAGCCTGAGGGTGACAAATCAGGTGGATAGTGTTGGACGAGTCCAGATCTGCATTCCTGGCTGTGCAAGTCAATTTCCAATTAGCTGAAACAGAAAACCACAAAAGTTATTTACACCAAACTTTCTGCAGAATCACTCAAAGCGCTGAATTGCATGTCCGTGTAATGAGAGCTGTAGAACTCATCTTCTTCTACCTTAGGCCAAAAATGTATCAATCACTCTTGGTAAGCTGTGATGAAGCCAGACTCCTCATCCTCCAGACCTGCTCTTCACTACACTGTCATTTTCTTTTATTTATTTTTATCACTCTGGCTGAAAAACAGCACTCAGAGTGAATTAAGACATCAGGTCCTTTTTAAACAGGAACTGAAGTGTAAGGAGCCGCTGAGTTTAGCTAATGAGAATGTTCTGTCACCAAATTTATTTTCTTTGACATCAGTGGGAGAAATATTTGCTATTTAATGCCTCCCCTCCTTGTTTCCATGAGTGGAGCAGAGTTATTACTGCGTATGAGTCGTTAAGATATGAACATTACTTAAAAGGTAAAGTGATTTATTTGTTAATGTAATTTTATTCTGAAAAAACCAAGACACACAGACAGGTGAGCTAATGTCATAGTGAAAGATCTTCCCATAACTTGAGGAGCTGAATGACAATACAAGAGTTTTTTTTGGTCTGAGCTTTGCTGAATCTTTCTCAGGGAAAGTCTTGAGTTGTTTTGCCCAAAGCAACAAACTGAAAGAAGGAAGAACGAAGAGAAAGTTCTCCCGCAAAGATCTGTGGGAAATGGAGACATTCAGAGTGAGTCTCACCATCAGGGCAGCCTATGATGTCCTGCCATCTCAGAAAGAATCAGTGTTACGGAGAAGACCCTACATCCCCATACCCAACACATCCAGCTACTCTCCACTCAAGGCCGATACCTGACCAGAGGCTCTGTTTCCCAACTGAGATTGTGGCAACCAACCTCAGACCAGACCCAGACCGTGCTATGGTCGGTCTCAATCCATCTCACTTACAGTGTCCTGGGAGGGTGGAGCCATGAAGCTTACCCATACAAGAAGCAGAGATATGCTAAGTTTGCAGCTGATGCAATATGGCTGGACAGTAGAGGTCTGACATGACGAGGAGGGCTGCAGAGGGTTTGTAGCCACATCAATAAAAAGTCTGCTCCGGGAGTTGGGAGTGTGAGGGAAAGCCCATCGGCAAAAAGAGACCTTTCCGGAGCTACTGAAAAAAGTAGTCCGTGGCTGAGAATAAAAAGAAAGGATGACACCTGGGCCCTAGACTGAGTAGATGGCATCTAGGGGGTGAGTGTCATGGGCCTATCAAGAAAACAATGAGGAAGGAGGGTGCCCACTTGAAAAGCCATAGATAACATCACTCAGTTGACGGGGCAGCACGGCTCAGGAGGTGGGCCGGGTCGCCTCGTCATGGGAAGGTTACAGATTTGATAAATACCATCTATAGACAGTATTTATCAAACCACCTTTTAGCACTTTCTTTCATCTTTTAGAAATGTTTTTTTCTTTTTCCTTTCCCTTGTGTTGTTTTGCACAATGAAGTCATTCTTAAATTAATCTGACCCATCTTTAAAAAAGGCAGGTAGAAACCTCCATTGGTACCTACCAAAAACAAATTTAGCCTTGTTGTGATTATATTATAAAATATAAAAGAAGAACGAAAGTGAGAAAACAAGACTACAATAATAACAGTCTACAAAGTCAATAAATATAACACTATATTCACTGTCTAACAGTCAGTAATAATTGATCACTAACTCCCTGAGGGGATAATGTTTTCAAAGTTAATAGCCGGGATGCATGAATCTTTAAATTCATATATTAATTCAGACTATGTCCTGTCCACAGACAACAACTCCACTATTGATCAGTTCCACAATAAATAAGTAATCAGTAAAACTGTGTCAGAGGTGGAGGGCACACTGGACCAGATCCCAGTCTCAACTGCAGTTACCAGGAGAGAAAGGCTTGTGTGATATCCAAAAATTATTTATGCCCAGCAGATCCACATCAGGCCTGCTGCTGAGATGAAATGACAGCTGAGAAATGCCAACTCCTATTCCAAAAGGCTCCATCATTAATGGCAGAATAAGAGAGCTGAGCGAGGCTGAGCAGTGGCTGTGCTCATCCTCAAGATGAAAGGTTCTGTAAATTTAATGCAGCTTGAATGATGTTTTTAGATGCTGCTCAAATAAAACTCTTCTTGGTTTCCTCTGTATTTTACATACAAACAGCAGCGCTCAGGTGTGTTTCTATGACTACAAGAGTACGATGGGGTCTTACGTTGAGGTCTCATTAAGCATGTAATGACTTTTTTAACTTGACTGTTCTGGCCCAAATTAATTCCAGTGTTGTGTGAAAACAGCTGAAAATAACTCTGCAGACTCTTGAAACTTGCTCTACATTCTATTATTGTTGTGTGGTAACACAACAATCACAGATTGGTTTAAAAAGTCTGCTCTGCCTTACCTCATAAAAGTAACACAACTCAGCCAAAGGTTCAAGAGTGTTCATCTGGAGTTGTGTTTGTGTCAATGAAGGTAAAGCCAATATTCACTCTCCTCTGTTGGTCTCCACCAACCCTCTGTCTCTTTAACTGTGAAATGTTTCACTATGTCCACAGGTTAGTGGATAACTTTAGCTTTAGCTCTAGCTTTAACCAAAATAATTTACCCCAAACTTAACCCTGTAACACCACAAAATAAAAATAAATATAAATATCCGGAAAACACAGTCGCAATTTTGCCAGTCTTTAAAATACATTTCCATAATGGCTATAACCTTTCTTTATCAACCAATAATGTGTGAAGTGAAATCATCAAACATCATAAAAAGTGAACTTTAACAACCTGTGGAGATGTACAACAACGAAGTGAAACGCAAGATGGAGAATGTGAAGGAATGACATCTGAAATAAAACTATCCGAGCAAATTACAAGGTGAGGAAATACTCATCTCACCCCCATCGTGTGCAGAAGAGAGCAGAGGCTGTGTGAAAAGACTGTGCTGTTCTCACGCTGTGAGGGGCTTTCATACAGGCCTTCAAGTGGAGCTCCCTTTAAAAATGCAAATATAGAACATCCCAGAACAACGTCTGCACCCACTGGTACACTTCTGACCTCTGCAGGTCGTGGAGCTGTGGCGTCGCGTGTTTATGTGATTTGTGCCCACGGCGATGTGCACAGGAATAAAGTGCACGTGTCAGGAAAAGAGAGGAGAAGCACACGCTTCACCGGGGTAATGGTGGCTAAAAAAAGATTCACTCGCAGGCCTGAAAAGGTTTAGACACAGACTGATCAGTTGCTGCCACAAATAATAGTAAGAATAATACTGATTTGTATATTCTTAAACCAAATACACTGATGTCAAATTCATTTGTTTGAGGCTAAATGAGAGTGATCAGTGATGCCAATGACAGTCATTAACTGATCATAACTGAAACCATCTAGCCACTTGTTGTTGCTGTATTACTGGTGCACAGTTCATGTAATGAACAATCCTTTAACAGCAGAAGAAAACAATGTAAATACAGTTGTATAGTTTATCTCTGCATACTGGGAAATAATTCTCAAAAAGCCACCTGCTCTCAGGTACAAAGCCAATATCATCTATAAACTAATGCAATGCAAAGCTGACATTAGATATAGTTTGGACTGCTTTATTTTCTGTTTAAATTGTTTTTTACTTCCAGCTATACTCCTCGGTATGTACATGTTTAGTGTAGCTCTCAACAAAACAAGATACTTGAACCATGTAATCAAATTAATCAAATCTGTATGTGACGTCTACCATTAGAAAAAGGACAACTTAAGTCTACATGAGGTTTTAACAGTGGGGAAAGACAAGTCACTTTGCGTTTGGTCACATTGTGCAATCTTCCTGTAAAACCTTGAGGCTCTGTATATAACATCAGGAGGTCCACATGATAATATGCTCCGGGGTAATGAATGAGAAAGCTGTTGACAAAAAAAAAAAAAAAAACATGTCAACGACAGCTCATTGGACCATGAATAATTGTTTAAAAATGGAGACTCTATATAATGGGAGGAGATGTAAATGAATGAAGCTGTTCTGAAGAATGGAAGTGAAAAAGCTGTAGACTAAAATACCCAAAGCTCGCCTGTCTCTAACTTCAGCTTCTCATTTCCTGCCTACTGTATACAAGACTTTCACAGGCTTCAATAAAAAAAAAAAAAAAAAAAAACACCAGTCAGCTTTATCCTACACTGACCAACAAATCTGGACAGAACTGATGAAAAGCTGACCTGAATATTGACCTTAAAACAAGGGAGAGAAGTGAGAGATTTTTATTTTATTTTATTTTATGATTATGTATAATCAGACAATAAAAGGAATGGTAATAAGGCTAATAATAAGATCAATAATAGGAATAATAATAATAATTAATGAGAGTAGTGAGCAGATCCAGACTCTACCTTCAGAAACAAGAAAAAACTACAGGAGAGAGAAGAAATGCAGTTAGTAAGGAGAAGGAGAGCAGCTCGGTGCATTATGGGAAGTGAAAGAATCTTTTTTTGTTGTCAAAAAAAGGGGGTTTAACGTGGACTGAAAATTCATTTCTACGGAGTAAGACCACCAGATGTGCATAGTTTGGCTCTATAGGTGGTGAGATACATGACAACTACTTTTTCAACACAACAGTCGTTTGATTTCTTTGCAGGTTTAATCAATTATGCAGACGGAATGAAGCCTTTGGGCAAAGGACCCCGACAGAAAGAAAAAGATAAAGTTGCAGTCATCAGGCATTTGTATCTAATGACAGAAATTTCACCCCATGTAGATGAAGCACATCAGCATCTCGACAACATTTTTGTTCCACATCATTAATCTGCAGAAGCTTCCTTAGCGGGAAAAACAAAATGGAATTAATTAGGAAGATGCAGGAAACCAAGTTGAGGAATTAATAAAACTGCGTTCCTTGTTAATGGACACAAAACAAATGACGCCATTATATAAAAGGCAGGCTGGCTCAGTGTGCCGGCTGCTCATTTCTGACTCAATTACAATGCAGAGAGAGCACCGTTCTCTACCTTTCTGAAATGAGGTTTCAATGAGAAAATTTAATTAGGAATTATAGCCCGGTGAAGACGCTGATTGAAAACAAAGCTTCTGATTTTCGCTTTGCAACTTTTCTGTGGGAGTTTGTGTTTAGTCTTTAACGGCAGTGATTTTATTTTCAGAAATCTCTCCTGAGAAGTGTGCACATTTGGAAAAGCAATGCCTGGCATGCAGTTAAGTGCTCATGAGAGAAATCCATTTCATTAATCTGATGTTTGGTGATTTAAACAATTCGACAGACTCGGCGCTCCATTTCTGCTGTTATTCTTTGATATTTGTGACAGCAGCACACACTCAACACCCAGCAGATGTAAGTAATGAAATGCATTTCAGCCTGAGGATAAAGATAATGCTCTTGCTGTGTGATCGTAGCTGTACGACATCAGCAAATGTGCCGTAGGGCTGAACCCATTTGGCCACAGCGCAGGCTTGTTGTTGTCACCCCCGAGGGCTGATCCCCATCCCACCCCTCACCGGCCACGTGTTCTGCATCCATCTATAAACAGGTTTGCCTTGCAAAGCTGTGGGGGCACATGTGGTGGAGGGTTTAGCGGGGGTCAAGCAGCAGAGGAAGGAATCAATATGTGATGAGTCAGAGGGAGGAGAGGGCCGCCTTACCTGAGGACAGTGAGACCTTCCTCTAATCTACTCAGGGAGAAAATTGCAGAGCTCAATTTAAGACCTAACCCATGAAATTAACACCTCCAGCTCTCTTTTCTGCTACCAAGAGTGATTTCACAGAATGGGCAGCCTCTTTTAAACTTTTCAAAGTGAGAGAGGCCCCTGACTTTATTTCAGGATTCACCTTATGTGCCTCCTCTTCCCCGTGGGGGGGGGGGTTGAAATGTGGTAGAAATGTGGGGGGAGGAGTATTAAGGTGAATAAGGCCAATAAATATTGTTTAAGGTGTAGAGCAAGACATAACATGAGTGGTTATCTGAGAGTACAGGTACTGTTTGTTTAAAAGCAGACAG
The DNA here is from genome assembly GCA_037833715.1 of Toxotes lorentzi. Taxonomy (NCBI): domain Eukaryota; kingdom Metazoa; phylum Chordata; class Actinopteri; family Toxotidae; genus Toxotes; species Toxotes lorentzi. Next base: position 19,793,973 of record JBBMJY010000005.1, read on the forward strand.
AAGACAGTCTGTGGTTCAAGTTTGGTTAAAATAAGAATTATTATTTATTAAATAGTTATGATGACTGAAAATAAAAAAATACTACTTCTATCAACATTGCGTGGATCATGTGATGCAAACACAAATAAAAGTAAAATTTAAGCCTTCAACCAAACCAATGATGTCTTCTTTTATTTCTAAATTAGTACTGGTTATTTACTTCAGTGACAGTACTGTACAGTTTTTCAACTTCACACACATCTAATAACAATGCTTTTAATTTTATAAAAGACATTTGCTTTGCCTAAGGTGGATGATGACATGCTGAACCTGCACCAGAGCATATAAGTGTAGAGCATCAGTTACTATGGAGATCTTCACCAGTTAAAAGTCAACCAGCACTGTGATCAGAACATAAAGCCTGAGTTAAGTCCACAGATATCTGAAAAACCCACTAATCTCCCTTTGTAATAAAGGCCACAGGACAATCTCATAATAGACTGAGAAACACTGAAAATGCAGATTTTTCAATAAATACAGATTCAAATAAATAAATGAATCTGCCTGTAATTTACATGGTAAAAAAAAAATACAGATTTAATAGTTTAGGCAACACCACAAATCATACCTATAATTTATATACTGTTTCCTATAATCATTAACTGCTTATGAAAAGTCTACACTGATGGATTTGGCACAGTCAGAAGCTCCTGTGGGTCCTGCTGCAGATCAGTTTTACCTCCTGCAAATCAGCAGCTCCCACTGTTTGCAAAACTCCATTAAAAACAGCTTGTAGAAACAAACTGCTGCATTGACTAATGTAATGCATCATTTTAAATGAGACCACAATGGTAATTTTTCCTACCATGACTTTATTAAACAGCTAATTACAACGCTTAATGGAAATATTTTAACTTTTTTTGTTTGCAAAGCACCACATGGATCCAGAAAGTTATGGAAGATTGCTAATGCCTAAATGAAAACATATCAAACGCAGAAATAAAGTGAAATACAATACACATTGTAATTTTGTTTGTTTTTTTCTGGATGTTTTTACTGTGTCATAATTGAATGAAAAAACATGTTGAAAGAATTATTTTGCCTTTTGTTTTTAATGACTGGAAAAAAAAGGTTTTTCAGTGCGACATGAATTTGCCATGTCACATTAAAATAAAATGACAGCAGAGAAAAAGAAAATAGATGTATCACAGTTTCAACAGATGGACTGTGCTGCAGGAGGCTCTACAAACACACTTGGAGGGATCATCTTGGCTGTTGACAGCTAAACTAATTAGAGTTAGCCAAGTAACAGTAGCTAACAGTAACTGGATGAGACAATGGAGGATATGCTAATGATGTGCTCAAGGTAGTTTAGCTAAAAGAGATGGCTAGTCTCTGATGATCCGGACTTGCTGCTAATAACATTAGCATGTCTTGAAGGTTAACCATTAGCCAAATAAACAAACAGCTTAACGTTACAAGCTAACCATTAGCCAGCTAAATAGACAGCTTCACATTATTAGCCATATAAATAAGTCACTTAATGTAATGTGCTAACGATTAGCCATCTAAGTAAGCCACTTAATGTTATGTGCTAACCATTAGCCATCCAAATAAGTCACTTAATGTTACATGCTAACCATTACCCAGCTAAATAAACAGCTTAAAGTTACAAGACCCTAACAGTAGGTCTCTCAGTTTTTGTAGTGACAGTTAGTTACCCATTTGTTGACCCTGCAAACATGCAGAAATGTCCTGACAATGAAGAGTCACATAGTTCAAAGTAAGAACCCAAATCATGAGAAAAATGAAAAAATGTTTTTCTGTCGATAATCACAGATAAACTGACACATCTGACAAACTGATAAACACCTCTAGTAGTTCCCGCTACAGTAGGTGTCTCCAGGCCACAATTTGCCAAGATGACATACACAGGTACACACAGACAAGGAGAAAACAATACCTGAAACGCTGTCAGCGCGGGTAATTGGAATCATACCAAAGTGGAAGCAATAATACCAAAGTCTTTTAGTTTTGTTCTGCTTTTCAGTTATCATATTAATATATTTCCCTTTCTGTTAATCAGGTTGTAGAGCCAGATCCACAGTAAGTGTAAAAAATAAATAAATAAATAAAACCCTGGCCTATATTAATCTATTTTAATCTTAATCTATTTCTATTTCATCATCTTTATTAGAATTACTTTTTTAGACAATAAATATTCTTCATGTGCAAAATGAGCTTTGTCAAGACCAGGACTGCCAATCATTATGTAAATTATGTAGGATGACGTATTATGGACAAACGGGCAGACAGCCCTGATCACCTGAGGAAACAGCTGAAGAAGGTCCTGCTCCTCCTGTGTCATTCTCTGCAACAAGCTTCACATTATTCGGGCCCCCCCAGGCTGTTGTTTCTGCTGCAGTGACTCTGTAAGACATCAAGAGGGAGAAGAGAAGGTTTCTCTCAAGACGTCAAAACTTCTGGACTCTGGCATCCAGACTGCAGCTGAACTTGATAGTGACTATCGCTCCATTTACCATCATCCATGATGGTAAATGGAGGTGGACCCTGTTGACTGAAAGAAATTTGTTTGGTCAAATCACATTAAAAATGAATTTAATTTTAAATTATATTTTGAAATTATTTTAATAAAGCTGTTGAGCATAATTTGTTTTAGAATGAATACAGGTTTATACTTGATTGACTGCGCACCAATAAATAACTTTCAGTGTACTTGAAAGTTATTTAGTTAACTAATTAACTTCTAGGCTTTCTACTGTCATCAGTGGAAGTAACATTATGCACTGGAACATTCATGCATCCTGTAGTCTCACATTTAGCCCTTCTGGCAATTAGTGTTATCTACACTGCAGACATCTGCCAGCACTAGAAAGTTTTGCAGGTATTCAGTCATAAACCCAAGCTTCTGACAAACTGAAATTTTAACCTGATAATGGGGCTAGATAAAAAGTCAGAGGATGACCATTCATCCTGAGTGGAACATGGCAGCAACCTGCCCTCCAGTGTGCCTGTATAGAACAGCTACAAATACTTCAGCCTTCAGACATGGTTGGACAAATCAGTTCTTTTCTAGAATAACCAGGCCCTTAATCTTGTTACTCTGGGCTTCGGTAGGTTCAGTTTGTCTGCTTTTAAATATTAAAGTGTACAAATGGGCAGAAAAAAGGTGCACTTGAGCACTGTTTGAAGCCAAACAACCTACCTTTGATAACTAGAGCCACACCATTCAACAGATCTCAGATAAAATTCTAGAGGCACACACTGAGGCTCTGGATCTACTTTCAGAGCATAGAGCACCAATTAGCATGACAATGACATCAATCTGGCTGATTGCTTAATTAGGACCAGCAGAGGATAAGGGTGAGGACTAAATAAAGAGTCCCCTGTCCCTCGCTGGTACTATCAATATAGAACAGTCATTGGCGAACCAATCAAAGGTTCATCACGTGGCACATTTAAAACAGTCCCTCATGCTGCCAGCCAAGGCCAACTGATGGCTCATTATCCTGCAGCCAAAAATTGCAGCCATCCTGAACAGAATTTCAATTATGCACTTCTTAAAACACTCACCGGATTAAAGATGTTACAAAAGGCCACTCACTGCAATCAGGCCGACTGATTAGCTTTTCATATAGAGGATGAAAGCTGTGCTTCTTTGCATTGAATACTTTTTTTTGTGTGACTCACAAGCTGGTCCTTTTTGTGCTCTTGTCTCCCTTTTTCACATTTCTTTCAAAGCAGTGAATTTCAGCAATAGAGAGCCATATTAAAGAGAACCTCAGTCATCCTGTGGTGATATTTAACATGTTATTTGTCCTCAAAGTGCATTCCATGTGATGTATGTTTTATGTATAGGGACTTATTGGAAACAGACAGGTCCAGAGCAACAATCCTAAACTTAACTCGAACCCAAAACACTTCAACAGTAAAATAGTTTATTCTTACCACGGACTTACATTTGCGAATCACAGTGTAGGCTGTAGGCTGTGCCACCGGTATAGGAACTGATGTATTGTTCAGTAATGGATTTCATCCATTGATCCCAGCACTGCAACACCTGACAGATGTAAGATACATCATCAGTCTGTATCATGCTTCAATTTTATACTTCAAAGTAATTGTATTGTTGTGTTGCTGATGCTCATGATGATGTGAAACGGATGAACAATCTGAAGAAAGCTACAAAGTGAACCCTGAGAATGTTTAGCTAATTACAAAGCACAAGAATCAGCTGGCCTTGGATGAAAGTTCCAGAGGTGTTCACCATATCAGAAAGTTTGAAAATATTTAATTCAGTGAAAACTCAAGCTGAAAAACCAGAAGACCAGCTTAAACCTACAAGGACTGGACAAACCACATATACAGATTGTTTCCACCAACTAGCACAGAGTAAATCCACAACACCCTAAATGACTGGTCAGTAACCACAGAGGGTCTGTCAGGAAATCCTGCAGGAACACCACAACAACAACCCTGACGTCAGGTAAAATTGTTTATTTACACAATGATATTATTGGCTGCTGACGCAAGTCACAAACATCAAATATGTTTTTAAAAAATCGTTATGAGGACTGGCAGAGACTGGATCTTAAGATGTAAAATTACAATCTTTACATTTCATACACTAAATGCCAACTGTTCACATCAACCAAACCAAAGTGGAGCAGACCAACTACTCATGTCTGGTACTGCTATTTCCGTTTGTTTACATATATCAAAACACTCAAACTGATCTCCAAACCAAACCAGATGAAGATGCGGCAAAAAGGCTAATGCTAGCAAGAGAGGAAGACCTTTCAGATGCTAACTTTCAGCATGACTTTTACAACAGTAATACATTTAAACATTCTCTCACCATTAAAGTCACAAAAATACATATAAACTCATGAACTCAGCGTTTCAAAAACGAAAATACATCGTTCCCATTCCAGCCAGGTGCTTACATTTCCAACAAGTGCTGTATTACACCATTAACTTTCCTTCGGTCTGCAAAGCTGTCAATTTTAACATATATTCCTAAACAGGAAATGCCTTCAAAATAAAAAGCGTCATAATAAAATGGCATTAAAAGAATAAAAGCATAGAGGAAGTGGTTTGCATTAATAATGGAGTCATTTACAACTGTAGTTTGGGCAGCTTATCAACATGATCAGCTGCAGCACCAGCAGCTATGACACACAGCTCAAGGCAATTAACACTACTTATAAACCATTAGTACCCAACTGCCAAAATCTGGGTCAAAATTCAGACTCACAACTCGGTCAAATGTGAACACACAGACATGATACTTTCTGAAAACATTATTAGCAAATAAACATCCAAAACCCCCCTTAAACACTAGAAAAAATAAAATCTTTAAAATTAAGTTTGTTCTGGTCATCGCTGTGTAGCCAAGAACACTCACGGAGTGGACCAAAATGGAGAAACCCCAGGACGGACAGATGTGTGAATTAAAAGTCCTTTTATTTAACTCAAAATCTCTGGATAAAGTCCAGGGCCAGGAAAACCAAAAACTCCAACAACTCAAACATCATCCACGACAGAGAAGAAACACAGAACATAAACTCAAGTCCAAAGAAAACTCTACATTCCTTATATGGGGAAAACAAGGAGGTATATGAGGTATATCCCAAAGGGAACTGAAGACAACAAGACTTAAATACACAGGGACTAATGAGCAACAGGTGAATCCAATCAGGGCAGGTCAGACAAAAAGGAGGGAAACCAGACAAAGACAGCAACACATTTTGTTACCTTGTTTCTGGCAAAATGTTAGTTTATACCTGTTCATATAAATTAAGACTTTTAACATTGAAAATGGCATTATTGAGAAGAGTAACCAACATCACTACACATCCCACACGTTGACAGATTTCATGATCTTCATATATTTTATTAATTTTACTTTATTTCAGTGGCTTCAGGAATAATTCAGGCCCTTACACTTTCTGCACACTGTGTTGAGGATTTAACTGTAAATGTATAAAATTGCTATTGTTCCCATAATTCTACACTCAATAACGCATAATGACAATTTGAAAACATTAGCAACATTAGAAATTTTAGTGAATTTATCTAAAATCTAAATCTCTCGCTCACAAAAGTATTCAAACCCTAAATTCCATAGTTTGTAGAAGCCTCTTTGGCAGTAACTAAGCCTTCAGTTTTTTGGGGTAAGCCTCTGCACCCCTGGATTTGAGCAGTACATCTCATTCTTGATTTCTGCTCTAAAGGCCCAAACCATGAAAAAATAAGTGCAGTTCAGTATGCTCCCTGTGTGGTTACAGGTCTGCAAGTGGTTTCCAATATTTTTTTCAGACACCTATGGATATGATTTCAGGTTTTGATTTAGAAAATTTTTAATTTTTTCAGTGTTGGTGCAGGCTATTAAATTCCATCTCTTGAACATCAAAATGCTGGGATCCATCAGGTTTTGTTTCTTCATCTAGAAGCTCCTGATTTTTTTTTCTTTTTTTAATTAATAGTGGGTACCAATATGCCACTGCTGTCCACAGAGAACATGACTACCATTCACATGAAGTGTGATGGTATTTTATGATACTGCCAATTAAAAATAATGATCTTGGATTAACATTTTGAGCTACTCTGGGAAACACCCACCACAGAGAAAATGGAAAACCTGATTAGGGTTCACCCGTAGCTGTCTGCTCATATGTTTGGCTGCATAACAAAGGGTCACAGTAGGTTTCATTGTGTGGTATTTTCTGGAACTTAAGCCATTTTTTTCGCACAGCTCAACCTTTTCTGTTGGCCCGCGCTTCCATAGCTCAACGTTTTTGCTTCTACAGCCCTGAAAGCTGTACAGCAAATAAAATAAAAGCTGTCATAAACACATGGACTTTTTTACAGTGTGGGGAGAGAGCTCACTGGAGTTATTTACAGCAGGATACAGACTGCATCCAAGTGAAAACCCATATTCTCACTGCAGGTCCTGGGCTCGTATCTCTGCTGTTGCACTTCCATGGTGCGTTGTCATAAAACATTTCAGCATTGAGGGTTTATAGCTGCCTGCCTCTCTCAGTGGCCCTGGCCTCTCCCGGCGCTTTATGACTGCTGCTGTCCAAAGATAGGACACCAAAATACACCTGACAAAACCAGGGACTCTGTGACAGATGTCCTACCCTGGTCGTTGATTGTTCTGAGCTGAAAGAGAGAATGATCCGTCAACATTACACAGTTGTTGATCAAACTGACCTTAATGTGCAGCAGTCAAATGATGTAAATTGACTCAGGAGTTGTGGTTTCCATGTGAATGCATCCGCACTAGGTGTGTTTTTGTAAATTTATGGCCTTGCAGATGGTTGCTGTCTTTTAGCTCAAGCAGTCATCACAACATTATGATGTGATGTATTTCAGTAATTAATTTCATGTTAGGCCTTCCTGCCTAAACGATGACAAATGATGAAAGAAGCCCATGGAAGGTGGAAATGATTTCATTGGAATAAATTTGATATAACATTAAGAACTGCTAATTGATTTTTATTTTTTTTTCCCAGTCCAACTTTGCCTTAACTGAGGCAAGCAAAAAAACATTCATTCATTTATTTACTATTAGGCAGGGGTACACTTGACTTTGGAGCTTGTGCGTTTTGTAGAGAGGTGGGATGTCTGGATTACAGTGATGAAATACTTCAAATCACTTCAAAGAGGTATTGTGTATATTTATTGACAGGAGCTACAGTCCTTAATAATGTAGTAACGGGCTACATGTAAACTGCCCCATGTTTTAGTGCCTGACTGATGATCCCTGTGATGTAGTCTGCACTGTAGCTGCAGTTAACATTGGTCTCACAGACTGACCAGATGATCTACTTTATAACCCTGATTCCCTGAGGTCCCGATTCAGAGCTTTAATGTGATAAGCTTGAAATGATATGATTTAGCTTTAACATTTACAATTACTGCATGCTATCAGTTACTCTGTCATTTACTTGACAAATAAACTTAAATAATGTGACCAGCCAAAGCTAGATTCTTTATCTAGACTCACTCAGTTGCTCTTTTCTGAATTTGTACCAATAGTTTTGCAAGTACAATATAAAACATGGCAGGTTAAGCCAATTTTAAAGATGGGCTCAGTATAGTACATCTGAAGCTTTATATTTCTTACTTTATAGTAAGTGTAGCAGTACTGGTTGCACTGGACAAGTAGAGGGTGGCCAGTTGGAAGATCGTTGGGAGCAAATGTTTGCCCTGCGTCCAACTAATGTTACTCTGGCTATGAAATACACACTAAAGGATTCAAAGCTTACTGTGCAACCAAAACAAAAATTATTTGTACATCTTTGTCTCCTTTTTCATCCTTGATATGAGTAGGAGTTTTTCCTCCTCCTGTCAGTGAGTTCTTATTGCTTTCTTTTTTCAGATGACTTCTGAATCAATGTACTTGAGACAAACTCTTTGAATTAAACTATTTTCCCCCTAAAACAACACTTCTTCCTATTCCTTCTCGTTTCTTATGTGTAGCATAGAAAGGAGACAAGCTGTACCTCACAGATGGAGGAGGTATGGCTGTTTATGCTCTGAACTGCAGTGGAAGTCTTTATGGTTTTGGAGTCTGAATCTCTCAGATACACATACTGTCTGCCTCCTGCAACATTCATTAAACTGAGCTGAACATGATATATCATATATAATATACTTCCTCTACTTTACACATCCTTGAGGACCTGCTTTACCAGTTTGTAGCAAAACTGCCAACACTCTTGATTGGAAGAAACAAATAGTTTTATTTCAGTTGTGAATCCACATAAACTAGAAAAACATTAACAATGCACATTCTTCATGTTCTCAGTCATGCTAGAGCCTTGGAAACTAAGAAAAGGCAATAAAAGGTTATCATGAGTCAAGAACAGAACTGAACGTCAACAAATGCTGTTAGTTACACATAATTAACAGTGTAAAACAAAGACAATGCTTTGTTTTCTTCACACACTTCCCATTTTCCCTGTGTTCATATAACAGACAGGCACACCCATCAATGTTCATCTTAGGGATTAGTCTAGAAAAATAATAGTGGACCCTTTCCTATAGCTGGAATCTAAACATACTTGACATTTGTCATCTCAGCCAATAGCCATACCTAGCTGCAACTAACTACCATCATGAAACTGCACCAGCTGTTGTTATTAGACATCTTATTAGACATTGAACTAGCTACAGTAGTTCTCTCTCCTTAGTAACTTTAATGAATGAGCAGTAAACAGCACAGGATAGAAAATAGAAAAAACCCAGAGAGCTACTGAGACTGATGCTGGTACTTCCCCAGCATCAGTAGCTAGCAGGTTACAGTAGTTTCCAACTCACTTTGGTACCTACTGTACAGTGTGAGGGCAAGCAGGTACATTTCTGTACCACTTTCAAATGTGACCAGGCCTTTAATCACTGCACTGCAACTAATATTAGTATATTGCTATTCCTAAAACAGCTAGCTAACATAAGCCTTTTCATTAGTTTGACAGACATTAAACCATGCACATCTACTAAACTGTCAGTGATAACACAAAATCCAAGAATTATGTAGCAATTCAGGAAAGAGGGCAACATACGCATTTTACATATTAAATAATAGAAGTAGCATTCGAACATGACACTTGAACTTGTAACAACCAAAAATAAATAAATAAATAAATAAATAAATAAATAGGAAAGTTCACAAGTAAAATGTAAAATAAACACTGGTGAGCATACATCCAGAAATGAAGTTGTAACAATTTAAACTGCCCTTTAATAAAAGGTACCACATAATTTGTGTTACCCAGAGTACCCAGAAGAAGTACCCAGAGAATAAAACTTAATCCCCCAAAGCCACAAAGACAAAAATCTTTGTTGGTACCTGTTGCACAGCAAATTAATTCTCCCTAACAGAACATCTTCATGCTGTTGTTCAGAGGTGTCATAGTAAAAATACTTTTTTTTTCCCCTTGCCCTTGAGGCCAACTGAAATGGAATAAACAGTCAGCACATTCCCTTTTGTTCCTGTCCTCGTCCTATTCTCCGTTCCTGGCTTACCATTTGCAGCGACGGAAGCTTGTAATATTCCTGCTGATATTATCTGTGTTATTACAGGCCTTCAGCTGCTAGATAAACACATCAACATGTGAAGCATTCAGCACAATGGCTCTCCTTTCAGTGAAATTGTGCATTGTGGTGACTGATTTGTGTTTTTCAGCTTTATGATGGCTGAAATCATCCGCACTATTAAGCAGTTGTATAAAGAAGCCATGCATTAGATGAGCTGCAGGAGTTCAATGTCAGCCCAAAACATCATGGAGGGATACAAAATACACATTAAAGCTTCACTTGGCAACAGTTTAAGGTAAATATCCACCTTTCTTATGAGCCTTAACAACAAATAAGTGCTGCAGTAGGGATGAAAGCCATTCAGACACAGCCAACAATGAATGCATCCTGCTAACAAGCAGTGTGTGTGTGTGTGTGCGCGTGCAAAGCCCAAAATATCTTATTCCTATATGCCATAGAGCTCCATTGTCATGCAGAAATATTAATATGACTGAGCCATGATACAGCACAGGGTGATATGATCCTTCCACACCATGAACACACAGACACAGTGTATCAATCAGTCAGTTGAGTTCAGTTCAGTTGGTTGACGGTTGAGATTGAAGCATCTCACAGTGTAAGAAAGAGCCTAAATATGGAAGCAAATCATTGCTACCGCTGAGTTTTGACTTTTTAGTTAATTTAGAATTTTGAGTTCATTTAAACAGAGCATCAATGTAGCTTTTGAAATTTAGGCACATAAATTCTGTGAATCTGAAAAGCTTTAGCAATTGCAATTTAAAAATAACAACTGAAAATGTCACAAGTGAAATTCAGACCTCATAACATCAAGGTTAGCTGACAGCAGCAGGCAGGGTGGACACAAAAGCAGACTCAAAGGTGAGCTGATGCAGTGATGTAGTTTTGAATAAATAAAAGCAGGCTTACAAACAGAGGGGTGGACAAGATGGCTGGACGGTATGCAGGCCAGTGGGTAGCAGGTAGCAGGAATACTGGGAAACCACATGAAGAAAGAGACAACCCAAGAAAGAGCAAAGGCAAGTCTTGGGGTACATGGTACAAGGGTGATTACAGAATGAGGTGCAGGTGGGGAGAGCTTAGGTGACTGCAGGGCTGATTATGGGTGGGAACAGATGTGTGGATGGGTGGGGCAGAAGGGTGAATTGAGAACAGGGAGGAAAGACTGAGGACATCAGGTGGGTGGAAGCAGAATGGCAGTCTGAGAGAAATGAGGAGGGGCTGAAGACAGAGGAAGAGATCGTGACATCTACTGTCAGAAAGATGGTTTTCAAAGTCAAATGGTCAGAAAGATGCTTTTCCAAGCAATAAATTCAGTTTTCAACACAATGTAATTCAATAGTGATTACATTTCAAAATTAGGTATTCAGTTTCAGACATTCAAAATTATTGTGAAAAAATATCTATCTATATCTATATCTACCCCTGCCCCCCACACACACATACATATGTATGTTGATAGCTACCAACACCTGACAATACAATTCAGCTGCAGCTGTGTTGAAGCTGTAATGAAACGGTGCAGTGCAGTAGCATTGGTGAAAGAGTGGGCAGAATATTGTCAGCTTACAAGCTTTGTTACAAAGGGCCAATGGATACACGCTGCAGCTGACAGAGTGAGATCCACATTTACAGTACAAAACACCACAGGAATCAGCCACAGAGACTTTCAGACAAACATCATCTCGGCCTTTCATTAGTTTTTGATGTTGTTGCCTCAACATCTATTCAACATCAGACTATTTACTGTCAATTGATTCAAAATCCCTTTCAGAAACTGAATAAAGTCATTCAAATGCACAATGGCATCAGTGTTTCTGTTTGCCTATTGTACATTTTTCTTTATTTAGTCGAGCTGACAAACGGCAGCTCACAGCCAGTGAATCCCTGCACTTGTGTAACAAGTGAGCAGACAACAGATCTTACCTCTGACACTCCTCTCCATCTATCTGTCTCCCCTTTTTGACACTTATGAATATGAGACAACTCCTTGGCATTAAAGCCACAGTAACATCAACCAGGAGGAGCAGAGTAACGTTCCAATTCCTTTCCTTTCCCTTTCACTTGATAGAAAAAAAAGTCATTTGAAGCTGTGGTTCTTGAAGGGGCAGTTCAAACAGAGGCTGGCCGTGGCCTGGTGTTTGCTCTCCTCTGTCTCCATCTTCTCCCCTGCTCTCCCAGGACAACAAGGGAGATTTACTCCAGCTTATCTATAAAGGGCCAGGATGAGCCTCGGCAACTGAGCGAAACAATTACTCACAGCTGCTCCCTATCTGTCCGACCGTGAACAATTCCACTTTGAGCGGCTGGCGCCAGCACTCGTATTCAGACGGACACCAACGTCCGTCCACAAATGTGCAGACATACAATACAGTCCTCTCAAGCTACTTAACTAGTTTGTCCTACTGACACTAGGTCTCTGAGTTAAAATACACCTACCAATACTTGACTGATAAAAGTGTTATGTCTGTTTTGCTTCATTCATACACCACAGTGTGCATGATGATTCGTACACATGGTGGAGTCACGTGCTGGAACTATTCCTTGGTGAACAGCCGAGCAGCACGTGTTCAACTTCCAGGAGCCTTGTCGTCACAATGAGGCTGCCAGGTTTGTAACCATCGTGCCTGAACAGGGACCAAAACCAAAATCAAAATCAGAGAGCATTTCTGGCAACCCACTCTACGGCCAGACACACCGAAGTACAGAAGAACAGGGCTGATGGATACGCTGTTTGTAACATCCCATAAAACCACAAGCTGTAAAATTCACATTTATGTTTGTACAGATTAAATAAGTAACTACAAACTGTGTAACTCTTAGAAAGGGTATGCCTGTGCATTTGGTGCAGACTCATTTGTGCTTTCTACTTTACATTTAAAACTGTCTATTTGCACATTTTAAATTAGATAGACCCACAATTAATCTGCACATGTCAATTTTATACTCTCTCCACAACCTGTTTTGAAAAAATATTGTATTGTATACATATAAATAAATGAAATAAAAATGCAATGCAAATAAAAAAAAATACAAAAGTTACAATTGAAAACTATATTTATAATAATAATAATAATTGGAATCAATTCAGTTCAAAGTCTTGAGATTTCTATAGCAGTTTTGAATTGCATGATAACTATGGAATTATCTGGATGTGTCCTGATGTTTATTTCAGAGAGGGCATATCTGAACCAGTGTTAAACCAGGGCCTGTATCTGCAGCACATACCACATTAACACTCAGTGATTCACTGGGAGGTCCTGTTTGCGGGGGTTTCATTGTGTCCTTAGCAGGTCCCTCAGCTTCTCTCCCCCCCTGCAGCACACAGCAAAGGCTGCTTTAAATGAGCAGCAGCAGCAGCAGCAGTCAGTTCGCTGATTAAAGTTTCCTGTGGCCTGTGAAATGAAGAGCAGCATCACTCCAGTCTCATCCACCTCCTCCGTCACTGAGGGGAAACATTTCTCACTCAAATACAGACCTGGGGAATAAAATCAGCATGTTTCAAAAAACTGTTGCAGTTCCATCATATCTTCTGAATTATGTGGTTGGCAAAGATGTGAGACTAGAATTACAGTATCCCCACCACAACCACGAGAAGAAACTACCAGATGTTTGACATATAAAATCCTGTCTGATTTCTTTTCATTCAGCAGCTGTTTCTCCAGTTGTCCGGCTGATCTGGTCCAAGACAGGTTTCCAAGAAGTAAACAACCCAAAATGACTGAGAGCTTATGAGGAGATGAACACAAAAGATGTTTGTGGTTCTTACACTAAATGAATCCTGCCTGTTTGCTCAGAGAGGAGAATCAGCTGTTATCTCTGGTGATCTGATCCGAGCTCTGAATGTTGTGAAGGCAGTGGATGGTTTTACGCTCAAACTGCAGGAAGTTTTAAGGTGAGACAGGACAGACTGTGTGTTGATTATTGAATATTGCCAATGTTTGTCGGGCTCTGTGTTTGACGTGTCTGGAGTTTCAGTTTAGGAATCAGTGACGGCTGATAGAGGAGCAAACTGCAGGCTTATGGATGGAAAATGTGTCATGTTGTTATGCTTATAAAAGAATATGTGGCTGATGGATAATACTGATTAAATCCTGTATGGACACAGCTAGTCAGGAGTGAAGCTCTGCAGTGCAGCCACCTCTAGTATTAGTTTTTGACATAAATGCAGTGTCTGGTGAAGTCTGAAGAAAACAGAGCAGGGAGTCGACTCTTCCCGTTTGTTAAAGGTGGATGTGTAATGCAGTACCTGCTTCTTGATGAGTTATTTACCGCAGTGTTTTTCCTCCAGTTGTGGAGTCACATCCAGTTTTTCAGTGAGTTGTTGATTCTCCGTCAGTTGAGCGGCCTTCCCTCTGGGTTGCCCATGTGATAAGGAGCGACAGGCGCTGGTAATGCAAAAATAATCTGCTAATCTCCACTGTAATTAAACAGATGGAATGAGGTCTTTACTGTGTGCCTCAAATAAGCCTTAAGTTGCCCCAAGCCACAGACAGAGATGTGCATAACTGAGAAATGAGAGTCCCTAAGGAGGAGGACTGCAGTGAGATCGGAGAGCGACTCTGCATCACGACCTGTAATCTGCTCCTTTCTACAAAACAAAGCATTATATCATGAACTATATGTACCCTACTTTTGCTTTTGGCTGAATGAGAGGTATTCATTTATTTAACAACGCATAACTATACAACATAAAATCATGAACTTGGATGAAGCACTAATGTATGTACTATGTATGTAATTTAAATGTAAGTACTGATTAACTGTCAAAACACTTGCTTTGGATGTTTTTGTCCTTGCCCAGCTTCCGTCCCTCTTATACTGTACTGCACACCAAGCTGTGTGGGTCTAAAATTCTGCCTTGACAGTAAATGTCAGCCTTTGTGCTTTAGTGTGAAAATAATGTGAGAGATAATCTGCAGAGGGATGACAAATTAAACAAACCAGCGGAAAATGTTTCATAGTTTTCACTGCAGAAATTTTTCCAGGAACCTTTTTAGGAACCCAAGAATCTTATCTGCATTTTGGCCAAAGAAACAGGGCCTAAATTTAGTGACTAAGCCAGAGCTTCAAGACCCCCCCCAAAAAAGTCACTGCTCTAGGGGTAGTACTTCTGAGTAGCAGTTAGGGCTGCAAAAAAAAAAAAAGTCTTCCATATTGAACTGAAATGGGATGCAGTTTGTTCCGTCGTTTTTGAGAATCAGATTAGTCCAAATCTATGGGTGAGAAATACAGTATCACGAGTTAGTCTATTAAGACAGAGCAATGAGTGTATGACATAGGAAGACCTCCCGTTCTCCATCAGCCTGTCATGTTATGTTCCACTACCTAAACAGACAATGTGCATAATGAGAAGCGCTGCCAGCGCTGCTACGTCTGTATACACACTCCCAGTACAGTACAGTAGAGTCCAGTAGTGTTCAGAGACTTGTACAATCGATGCCACGGTACATTGATGGCCCACCATGAATGTGTTTTTTCTATTTAATTTTGAAGGGAAGGCAGATTCCTCCCATAAAGCAGAATACAATTACAGCATGTGTGCATTGATATTTTTCTAGTGCTTCCATGGACATAATTACTCACATCCTATTGTCAAGACATTCACATAAACACCCACAACAGGTGAATATCAATGAATATAAGCAACTTCTCAATTTAAGTTGCGAAAGAAGTTTGAATTATATAACGCATCCATGAAGAGGGTAGATAAATACGAGTTTTTTCCTTCAATGGACAGTCTTCAAAGAGACTCATTCGACCTCCTACAGGGAGAGAAAGATGGAGGAGAGCAGGCCAGGAAAGGCCTTCAAGGGTTCAAAACAGCCATTGCATTTTTTCACCACAACAGAAAGAAGAAAAGCAGATCTGGATACGTGGCTGTGAGCGCTCAATTAACTTCACCGGATGATCACTGCTCAAAACATTTCCAGACTCACACATGCCAGAATCAGTCAAATACTTATCCATACAATGATAACAAAAACATTCAAACTCCTTAAAGTGGCATTAAATGGAACCTAACATTAACAACAAGTACCTAACATTTGTACTTATGTACAGTGCTTGGGTAAATGTACTTTGATACGTTCCACCACTGGAAGCAGACCATGTCACAGGCCTCAGAGGAGACTGGGTCTCGAGTCGAGTCTGTTACTGCTGCAGAGAACTGGGAATGGTAATAGATGTCTATGAGAATATACACCTGCCAAATGTACTCGGCAGGTAGGTGGTTCCAGCATCTTGGAGAACTTGCCACTGTTCTTCTGTGGATGTAGGCTGTCTCAGTGTGTTCTGTCTCTTCATGTTAATCCCAGACTGACTCAGTGATGCTGAGATCAGGTCTCTGTGGGGGCCGGACCATCTGTTGCAGGACTCCTTGTTCTTCTTGTCTCTGAAGATAGTTCTTTATGTTTCTGGCTGTGTGTTTCTGGTAGATGTCATGCTGCAGAATGAACCTGGGACTGATCAAACCTGCTTGATGGTGCTGCACAGTTTTGTATTTAATCAGTATGTGACTTTATTATTTGCTTTTGAAGCACATAGGAGACTAGAGCAACAGAAAAATCACCTTCTCTGTCACAGAATCATCTTAGACTGAGGGAAGGACAGAAGATACAGAGACAGAGGACGATGATACAGACATCAGATAATCAGAGTAAATATACATTTAATCGTAGATGAAAGCTGCTGCTGTGGACTGCAGGAAACTGAAACAGTCTCCCCTCTCAGCCCTCTGGCTGCCTCTGGACTTTGGTTAAAAATGTACCCTGTCCACATAGCTGCAGGGGTCGACATGAAATCTGTTTCATCCTCTGCCCAAATCCACGAGGGTCCACAGAGTTGTCTGTGTGGACATCCATTCACACAGCTTGAAGTGGAGTGTGACACGTTCACTGTCACCTGTTGTGGTTGATGTTTGTTCCGTTCACCTCAGCTCCACACAGTCATCCTTCCAGATGAAGACATTATATTTTCCCTTTGTTTTTTTCAATGCATACTGATAAAATGAAAACATGTTGTAGTGGGATTACAGGCTCAAATTATAGGATGATGGAACAACAATGATGAGATGGGTTCCTAGGACAGGACAGGACAGGACAGTCTGAACATCTTCTGGCAGATAACGTGTTATCTGTGAACTAAAACTGCTCAGCAAGTAACACGGTTCAATCTTGAGCCTTCTCGCACAACAGCCTTGCCTCCAGGGAAATGGGTACAGTCTACATTTAAAGAATCCTAGGTCAGCTGTGAGACCTCCACTGCTGGATTCTGTCGTCATCAACAATGGTCCAAATACCTGGTTAGATAAAAGAACCCGCTTATCACTGAGTTCAGAGAAAATCTACAGCAATTAAACTGATCATTTCTCTCCATTGCAGACATTTTAATGTGGGATACATGTTTATCAAAGATGGCAGTTCCAGTTAAACCCTTAGAGCTGCATTCCCTCATCTCAATTTTCAGAACATGGACACTCTGGAGGAGAACGACACAAGAGCCTTTATTGATTATTTCGGCTGTCCTCCCAATTCTTTCAGTATTGTGCACATTAGATACAAACAAACTACTTGAACGTAAAGTTTCACTGTGTTTTACTGTGCCCACAGAGCCACGGACTGACCTTCAGTTCTGTCATTGTATCAAGAGAATACTAATCAATTAATGTAAAATGACAGTGAAGTTATCGTCATACTCCATGCTGTTCTTCGTATGTAACTGATAGATGAATAAAAGGTCGAGAGGAAAGCGTCATATTGCTCTTCTTTTTCTTCTTCTTTAACGGTTATAATTTGTTGACGTGCTCTCATATTCAGGACGGCTGAGACAGGAATGTTCAGGAATGAGCTCAGAGAGGGCTTTCAAGACAGGTCCCATCCTGCTGGTCTGCAGCTCCAGGAAATTTTATGGGAAGAAAATAAATGTTTCATTAAATCCAACTTATGGGATCCTTTAACAGGAATATCTTAGTAGATAAATTCCCCATCTTTGTCCCCAATGAATTGTACCCTTGTAGTGTAATATTTTATGCGTAATATAGTCTGTATTCTTCTGGAAATGTGGGTTAATGTTCCTCAGCACTTCATTTAAAGTAACGTTCTCCTCCTCCTTCATCTTTGACTCTGTTATTTCACGTTCTTTAGGAAGAGGAAGGGTGGTTTCTTTACTTTCAGGCTCTTTTTGTTTCTGCAGGTGAAGACAGTGTTCTGCTTCAGAATCATGATGCTCATATTTTCATAATAACAGTGCTGTGTTATTATACCCTGATACTCACAGTTTCAGGGTGGTTGTGTGTCCTTTGTCCAGAGGAAACAACAAGTTAGTTTCTACAAACTCAATCTACATTTTTTCTCTGCAGTTCATCATGTAAGGTAAGTTTGAAGTTTAAATCCACCAGTATTGTCAAATACATCCTTTAATACTCATTTGGAATCTTTCAATACACTTTTGACCAAAGAGGTTTTCCCAGAACCACCCAGACCCTCAGTTACAGGAAAAGGGTACTTCTAACCTAAAATCAAATTCTATCCCCTCTCCCCGCTGCAATTTTTTTTTCAGCATCCAAAAGAGCCGTCTCTTATCATACACCATCCAATACTATTTCAGAACTGAACTGAGAACAAAGCCTTTTTTATCCCTCACAATACTGTGCTGCGGGTTGATAATTTTATTGGCTATTTTGGGATTCTGATGGTCGATATATAACTATCCAGGCTTTCTGAGACTCACGCACACATCCCTGCAGCCTTCATAGTTTTTATAATACTTTATTCAAAGCTTTTCTGGACTGCTAGAGACCCACTCCACGGTGGAATGGATGAGTTCAGCCTTCCGTTCACCCAGGCCTTCACCCAAGTGGAGCTGATCTTCACCGTGCTTACTTTCATGCACTACAGTCAGTCTCTGTAAACAGTTTGAGTACTCGTAGGGTTTTAGATGATCGTAGGCAGCGGTGAAGGCAGCGATGAACATATTTACCTTTCCAAGGGGGATGTATTTTTGTTGTCCCATTACATTACCAGACCCAACTCATCCTATAGGAAAGAGAGACAGCAGATGTCAAGTTTGTCTGAAAACATGAAGTGGAAAAAATCCTCCGGCTCTTTAATTACGACTGAGGTAAGCAAATTCCCTCTCTGCCCAAATGTACCCTTTAAAGAACAGAGCCATCTACGAGGTAAGTCAGGTGAGGGGATAGCGATGAGGTATGTCAGGAGGTATGACAGAGTTTTCAAACCTAAACACACATTACAATGAAGGGGCTTCAAAACAAACCATTTTGCTGCCCTCTGTCATAAGAACAGGTGTCAGGTTAGCGTGGCTTTCAGATTTAAATAACAGTGAAAGCTTTGGAGATGTGCGCAGTGAAGATCTGCTTTTTATAACCTGGTTTTCTTAAATGTTCTGCGATCTTGTAGTTCCTGCTCCGTTCAGAATGATCTAAATCTCTGTACCTTCCAGGGTCTGCTTGTTGCAGTGTCACGCCACTTTTCATCTGGACATATGTGTTGTCTGACTCTGGTGGGTGTCCTACTGTTTTAGTGTTGCTCTTTTGACTCACAGTACTTTTCAAAACAGTGTGCTGAGCGTCATGTTGTGTTACAATCTGAGCAGTACTTTGGCTGCTTTGGGCAGCCATGGTGACGTACTGAATACCCTGAATGACTGAGTAGTCACACTTAACTGCATCTCAAAAAAGAACCCGTCAGATTTTTAATTCCATAGTAACAGCCTCTATGCAATAACACAAACATTCTTTTCCCTGCCCTCTTCACTCCATTGCTAAATGTAGACAATTCTTGACAAACCTTGTTGTTTCTTTTCTGTAAAACACCACAATATTGTGCACAAAAATCCTTTCAAATTTTTCTTTGGTTGTGGGTGTCAATCCAAGGCTTCTCTGTATATCAGCTCCACAGTGGAAGACCTGGAAATCAGGTAAGTTTAGGGTTTAGTGTGCCAGTGTGCAGGTCTGATTGTCTGTGTTAACAACAACGTAACAAGCTTTTTTCTTTAATACCTCACTCTCCATCGGTGTTTCCTTCTTTCTTCTGATTTCCATTTCCTGTGCCTCTCTTTCATGTTCTGGTCTCAGTTCCAACCCCTTTGGACCCCCTTTGCTCAGGCTGTACATTGTATCACTGCCTTGCTGGACTTGCTGCTGTACTACATTTCAGCCTAATGGTGAGGATGTGTATCATGTGCCTGTGTTATCATTAACTTCTTCATTTTCTTTGGGATCTATGTCTGCTCCATTCTCACTGCACCAGTTCTACACTGATTTTCTTGTACATTTCCTGTATCTGCCCCTCCCTTTGCTGACTTTGTTGCTGTTTTCCAGCTGATCCTAATTGTGAGACTGTGCGTCTGGTTTTAGTTGCATCATTAACCTCTCCACTGTCTCTGGGATCTTCGTCTGTGTCCGCTCGGCTCTCGTCATTCCTCTTTCTGTCACACTTGACATCCCTCTGCAGCTCTGTGCGTGTCTGACCTCCAGCCCTTCCCACTCGTCTGCACAGGACTGACTCTCTCTGCTTCGCATGCTCAGTTTAGTTCAAACGGACAAAATGTGCTGTTTACTGCTTCTACCTGCTGAGAATTTTGTCAGTTATTATTGTTAAATTGATAGGGAAATGATTCTACGGTACTTTAAGCAGTTATTGTTGGTCAGGTTTTCTGTCAAACTGTGCAGCTCATGTTGGTGTTTTATATGATATATATTATAAATTGTGGGAAAGTGGCAGTAACATAGTGGCCTGTGGGCCAAAATCTCATCCTCCATCAGACATGAAATTCACTTTTAGTGCCTCCCCGCTGAGTTGCAGCAGAGGGACAGTAAGAGTGCTGAAGCTTCATGTTAGCTTTAGATAAACTTTGGAAGACTGTGCATTTTATCCATCACTTCCATTAAAAGAACATTTGGAATGGATCTTTTAATGATCAGTATGAACAGGAGGAAAAATTACAGCAAGCAAAAAGTGTTTTAGTGATCAGCTGGACACGTTAATACAGACTTGAATCTTTTAATTGCTGCGAGGTACTGTGTCAGCTAAGATGGCAAAAAGGAAGTTTTAACAACAATGAACATTTGGTATTTAAAGTACATTTCATAAAAAAAATCCATTTGTCTTATTAAAATAAAAGTTCTTGCTCCACTGTTCCCCACGGTGCTGCCACAGTAAATGGAACCATTTCTCTTCAGTGGATGAGAAAAAAGGAAAATGAACACAAAAGAAAAATAACAAGCAGCTCTGAAAAGAACTGCTAGACTCTGCAAAAATGCCCGAGCTAAGGAATACTTTCAATCGCCAAATCTTCAGTGGATCTATAGCTGAAAAGCAGAATATCCACATCCTGGAAAAGCCCTCACCTCAACCCCTGCTGAAAATCGGATCCAGATAGAGATATTTGAAGGCGATGTCCGTGTGCAATATCCAAGTGAACCCTGACTCAGCTGCCAAGCTTCCATGTGCAATAATTAACCCCGACAGAAGCAGTGCTGTTGTGGATGCAGGGTCGGTGTAACATTTGTCTGACTCCCACCCTCCACAATGCAAACAGTATACACTGTGCTTTATATAGAACTGGATAAGATGTAGATTACTGCTGCAGAATGTTCTTTAACATCTATATAAGTGATAGTGATGCATCACTAGTAGCATTAAGAATGTATTGAACTGAGAGCTAACACAATAAACCAACATAATTTTGAATTTCAAAATAAAGCTGCAAATTTAATTTCAAGAGGGCTTTTTAAATACAATCCTGTTATTCCTCTTACTTATATGTTTGTTAGCCAAAATGGAAACATAATGGAAAGTGTAAATGTTAAATCAGGAAACAAATTAATTATGAGAATAACTACGATAGACACAGATTTTTAAAAAATGAATTTGTGATTCCATTTAAAAAAGGAATTAATTAATTTAAAAACAAAATAAAGAGACATGATTATCAATTCCTAAGTTAATTAGCTTTTTTTGTGATATTTTTTCTTTCATGCATAATCTAATTACAAATTTCATCCATCAATTTGGAACAGCTTTTTAAGATTTATCAGTTTATTAGAGATCTCTGCAAAACTCGTTTATTGTTCCTGTAACATCCGTAACCAGACAATCACCTTACAACTGGTCAGTCTTTTTACAAGAACTTAAAATTCAAGTGTGCAGCACAACAGTCAAGTGTAACTGTGATCACTGAAATAAATGAACCAAGGAAAGTACAGCACCTTAGCCATCTTATCCACAGGTTAATTTCTCTTGTCACACAAAAGGAGACATTGTAAAAGGATATGATTGAACCTATGTCTGATGACTCTTGGTTTAGCTCAATTTTGGTCTCCACCAACTTCTGAGAAAAAATATCTGGCTCTTTAACTGCTAGATGCTCCACCATGTTCACCAGCCACTCTTTAGCTGTGTTTGTCTGCGGTTTGGTTCTGTGCAGATGGTGTACAACAGGTTTATCAGAGCTTATCAACTGAAAACTGCTGCCTGCTACAGCTGGAAAGGAGGCTGACATGAGGGAAACCAGTGAAACCAAAACAATGAGCTAAAAGATGCTAAAATACTCAGGGGACTGCACAGTTTGTGATAATTCTGTGTGGGTTTGTCACTACATTGACCTGCTGTACATCATTCGAGCCACTGTTAATATAAATTATTGATTACAGCAGCTTTTATTTTACAAACAACCCAATTACTTGCAAAAATCAGTGTCCTTGAAGTACTAGCTGTGGATTAGAGAACAGAGTCTACTGCAGAACTAACACAGGATAGGTGCAGGATGAATGCATGGTTTGGGGGTGGTAGGTGGGGTGAGGGTGGGGTTGGGGGGGTGGTTAACAGTGGATTAACCCATAGTGTTGAGTCTGTGAAATCGACAAAGGAGGAGACGATGGATTTGAGGATTTAGTGTTTTTCTCTGCACAACATGAATAAGCCAGCCTGTGTGAGAGAAAGGACAGATACGAACACAGTCAGAATCTCACTATCTAAATCCGAAAACTAGCTGATAAAACCCACTGAAAACAGCCTGGTGAGCTCTCTCTCTCTCTCTCTCTCCCTCTCTCTCTCTCTCTCTCTCTCTCAGTGCTCGAGCAGCTAAATGAAGCCTTTGAACCTCTTCACAGCGATGGGAGCTGAATGCTCTATCAACGGCAGCACGCTGGAAACAAGCTACCGGCCCAGGAATCCAGATAAACATATAAGAGGCGCTGGCCGCCGTCAACAGGCACATTCATAGGCAGACAATAGGGCTCTGATCAGAACAATGATTATGCGAGCCCTCGGCTGTCCTGTCATTGGCAGCCCACTTTCTCCATTCCTATCATTTTAATTAATTCTGTGATATTTCCAAAGTCTGGGCTGTATAGTCCCCTAATGAGAAACCTCATCAAAAGACACACAAGCCAGGCAATTTGAGCTGCGGCTGGCATGATACGTTGCACTTTCAGCCTTCTCCTCCATCCCCAATTACTTGTTTTTCTTCTTGATGCACAGCAGTGTCCATAACCACAAAGAGCTCTCCTGGTCACCAACAGTACTACACATTTATTTGTGTATTTCCTTTCATTTTTTTCCCCCGCTTGAGGTAAGTCGCTTTTTTTGTCTTCTTCTTTTTTTTTTTTTTTTTGCTCTCGTGTACTGATAGCCATCTCATTGACTTTAATCAGCCATCCATCAATGTGACAACGCTCTTAGAAGAAAGGTTTTCAGGCGCTAGTTAATTAATCTGCCCGTTCCTGTCTACCTGCACTGCTCAATCATTGAGTAAATAAAGGCAGTCAAGAATGTAATTGTTTGTTTTCAGTGCAGAATTTGAAAAAAAAAAAAAGGCACTTTTTCATCTCAAGGAGCCGTGAAAGTTGCCCTTTTCACTTTGATTTACCAGAGATATCTCATACAGCAAATGAGGCAGAGGTGTACACAAATGTCACATTTCAGAATAACTGGATTTTGTACTTTTTCTTCCCTCCTGCAGCAGCAGCAGTAATTTTGCAATATGCAGAATACTGGGAAAAGTCAAAAGATCCTAATCAAATCAAGGTGAAGAGAAGGGATTTTATGGTGATGATAATAAACAAGAGGGGTGAATACAGCAACTATCATGCAGTACAATTACTGCATCAGCAGAGATTCCCAAAGGACTTATTCTCCTCCATCTTATATGTGATTGTAATATATTTAAATCAGTATTTGCATTGAGGGAAGAGCTGTTTACATGTCTGTGGCAAAGTGTTCATGTACAGGTGTTCACTTGGTTGCTTTAACTGCCGGTATGTGTCAGGTACCATGTAAAGTTATTACAATCTATTAGAGTAATTTTGGAATCAAATACATATATACAAATGTACTATAGTCAAACATATACACACACATTTACACATGGGCAAATTTAAATGCCCACACACATACAGAAAGAATATAGAGAGCAAAAAAGAGGAAGTTATTCCAGAGATGGATATCAATCTTTTCATCTCTCTGTGAAAGAATAGTTCAAAAAATGTTGAACTGTTCCTTCTAATCTACATTTAAAAACATACAGTGTCTGTGCTCATATGTTGTATTGAAACTCAGGTTGGAGTTGAAGTATCAGTGATGCTGGATTGCGTTGCTGCACCAGTCTTTGAATGGAGGTGTGTTGACTTGCTGAGTGGGTCAGAGCAGAAACACACACATCAGAAGAGACCAACATATGTGAAACTGTACCAGGAAACTCCTGGTAGGACGGGACGGGACGGGACAGGACGGGGCGGGACAGGACGGGACGGGGCGGGACAGGACAGGACAGGACGGGACAGGACAGTGAGGGCATGTTGTGTGAATACTTTCATGTTTTACCAGGGATCCTTTGTTCCCTAACAGGACATCCAGGCCACATACCTTTCAGAAAAACATTACTTTTGGAAATCTGCCTTGAAAGGAAACTTCAAATTCTTGATTGCACGTTACCTCTTGGACCCACATGTATTACACTCTGACAAGTCATTATGTGACGCGTCAGGCTGTTTGACGGCCTGCTTGGCTGCTGTATCCAGCGCTTAGGTGTTCCTCAGTGGAAATCGCTGATGTGATTCAGCCAGACAAATGCCATGTAAATGCAGAGAGGGCCCCTCCCCTGCACACACACTTTCCACTCCCACTCTGACTGAAATCAGCCACTGAATCAAAGCCACACAGATCTAATCAAGCAGACAAGACCAGTAATGACTTTTCAATGAGACAGATTATAAATTGAGTGTTACAGGCACATCTGAATAAAGTGGCAAGTGTTCACATACGAAAAAAAAAAAAGTTCAAAGTAAACCCAGGGGCTGATGGGAATATCAGGCAGGGTGTGAAAATATGCTTACAATTCTTATAACTGTTACTGTGAAGGCAACAATAAAACTTTGCTGTGGATAAATTCACTTATGCTTTGGACTTGTGACAGGGCCTCGTCATTCACCACGGATGCAGCTGTTTACACTGGCTTTGGAATTTGTGCCATCTTTTTAACCAGTATTACTAACATCGGTAATACGGTCCCTTCATATCTGTACGACTGCTTCACAGAATCATAACTCAGATCCAAGCAGAAATAAGAGACACCGCTGGAACCGCTGTCTGTTGAGGATAAACGCTGAACGTTTCTTCAGACAAACCTTGTTTTCATCTAGACAACCTCAAACGTTCCAGTTTTTCAAGAAAATTTGGATGCATGGTTAAAATGTTATCTTTTATAGTAGATCATTTATAATACAGCCTGGGTGTAGGTGAAGGGCTGGGCAGACCGTAACGAAGCAAGTAGATGGAGGTGTGGGAGGAGCAGGGTGGTTTGCTTCCATGTCTCATGCTAAAGCTAAGCTTGAATTCCAGAAATTGCATATTGCAGCTTTAACTTTTTTAAATTAAATTATTCCAAAAAAAAGTGCTATTACAGCTCATAAATTACAACCATTACAATCACTGCAATAAAACATAGGCCTCAGTACAGTTTTATGTTAATGGAAAGGTCAAACATAAAACGATAACTACATGTTTAAATTCTGTAGAAGAAAAAAGAAGGAGAAGTACAGTCACTTTTAAAACGCCACTTTAGTGACTGAGGTTCAAAATAATATCGTGCCTTTTAAATATGTGTTTCTGACACAGGAAACTTATTGGCACATTTGATTCTGATTCCTCCTCTGACTACATCACTTCCACATCAGGTGCACAGACTGTGATCTGACCCTGTGTAATTCAGATAATCTTTGATAATTATTCTGTGACTAATGACATTTTAAAACTCACTACTCTATATAAATTAGAATTACCTGCTATGTCACACAGCACGCATGGATAACTGTGCAATAAACAAGTCTTGTTGCACTAATGCCAATAAACATTTATTCTGTGTTATTATTTCACACCTAAAACTGTTCCTTTTCTCTCCCACAGTGAGGTGAAGTAAGGCAATGGTGTCTCTTCTTACCCTCACTTTCCAAACACTTTTAATTATAAAGTGCTTTGCTGCATTACTTTCCAGGCCCTGTCCTCTCCACATATCTGCTGGCATCCTCAACGAGGCAGGAAATTGAAAGAAGGAGACAGAATCAGCCACAAAGCTGACAGAGGATGAGCTGCCGACTATAATTACCCCAAGTGCTATTCAAATGGCACCACCTCACTTTATGGACAGTTAAGAATACCCATGCTCTCTAATGTGCTCTCACAGCTCCATCAGTGATGTTCCTATCCAGTGGTCATATTCAGACACATAGCCGCAGCTCACGCACAATGGCTGCTTAATAGCCAGCTACTTAAAGACACTACATCAGTACCTCGGTGCTGCTGCTGAGCTTTATAGCCCATAGACCAGTCAGTGAATGTTCCATCAAGACGCTGTAACAAATGTATGCTTTGCTCATCAGACTGTTTTTTCCTCTACATCCATATTCATCTTATATATAAAGCATAAAAATGAGCCACCAGGTTGCTCAGATGTAACAAAAAAAAAAAAAAAAAAAGAGTAAACATTACAGGAAGTCTCATGGACTGGCAGTTAACTCACTGATTGGTCACTTTTGGTGATGTCATCCTACATCATTATTACTACATGGACCCACACGGGGACAACATGTCATGGGGCACTTTACTAAACCTGATATGTTCTCTGATGAGCACATGAAGAAATAATGACGTCAGAGCATTAATACCATCGACTGTAACTGGACCTTGTGCGATATCATCCTGACGAACAGGTAGGAACAGGTACTGTTACACCATGAGGAGGGTAGTTACTGAATGGTCAGTGCTCAGTGAGAGCAGGACACAAACACAACGCTAAACAGAAAAGAAGTAACACTCTTTTATCCATGATTTCAACAAGGAACAACACTCTTACTGCTGTGTGGTGGAAAAACATAAAGACAGTGAACACTCATTGTCCTGCCAGCTCTCTGGATTTGGACAAATGTCTCCCTGATGAACTGATACGTCACCTTAAAGGAAAAGTCTGACATTTTTGAATTACTTGACACTGAACTGGAAGAAGGGGGAAACAGGAGCCTGACTCTGTCCTCATTTCAAAACTACACCCACCAACACAACTAAAGGTCATTGATTAACATGGTGCAGAGTCACACCACATAACTCAATCTACACCAACAAACTGAAAGATGCTATTGATTTTGATTGATTGATTTTGCCAAGTGTCTCGTGTTCACATCCTCCAGCTATATAGAAGTGTAGTAATAAATTGCTAATTACCAACATTAAACATGGACTTCATTACTTTCTTCAACCACAGAGTAGAATTCACAATCATACATAAGAATCGAGACAGATGAGTATGTACAAAGCTCCTGAAGAGTAAAATGTCAGCGACCTAAATGTCAGCGACCTGTCTGCCATCAGACCATCTGACTCTTCCAGACCTTGGTCTCTGCAGTACTGTGTGGAAGGAGAAAACAGGTTGGGATGAGAATGAGCGATTCGAGCCATCGGAGTCCTGCTCTGTAACTGCACAGTCACTCAAGGTCAGTGTAGAGGCTCAAAAAAGACAGATTTCTCCCCAAGTGTGATAAGCCTTGGGGCGAGCACACACATATTTCAGATGTTCTCTGATGATAATCGTCAACACTATACGGTGGCCTGGGGGAAGTGATTAAAGCACTTTGTCTTCAGTCATACCTACCTCGTCCAATCCTCGTCTCTGATCCCTATCTGAACCTTGCTGCTGTTTGCCTAGACAATGCAGAGCACATCTCTCTGTCTGCCTCCATCTCCGAGTCCATCTCCACTGCAGTGTTTATTCAAAACACAGAGGACAAATCCAGTGCCTCGGAAAAACATCAGAACGTTAGGAGGTGAAGTTAAGACTCAGTGGACAGTCACTGTCATGTTGAATGCTGAGCAGAGGAGAGCTGGAGCTCTGCTTTGATCTGATCAACAGGCCTTCAGCAGACACAGATACCTTCAATCAAACCTTCAACCTTTAGCTTTTTCTGAACATTATGCTTAAAAATGAATTTGTCATTATCAAAAACACAAAAACTTACATCTCACTGGGACCCCCTAAAGGGTGCAGAGTTAATTACACCCCAAAATATGACAGTGGTACGGTTCATTCAGATCAAAGGTAAAGCAGGTGAAGTTTCACCCTTTGATGATGAGACTGTCTCTCCAAAGAAAACTATACAGCATCAGTCCTTAGTCCAAATGCCTAAACATGACCTGTGTTCATGTTTCACAGATTCAGACCTTTAGCTGCGGTGTGAATTATTACTATATGACTATAATCTGCACACCTATGTATCATGGAAAAGGTGTTCCCTAAGCATCATCTTGCTGATGCAGGCTTCTTTTGGCAACTTGGGGGTAACAGAACAAGGAGAACAGCAGACAATATTAACATTCACTTGGATTTGTGTTGTGTTATTTACTCGTCTTTTAGCTCTGTTCTGGTCTCCCCCAACCCCTGAGAAAACTTTACTATATCCACCTGTTTACTGCAAAGCAAAACCAACAGCAATGAGCTGAAAGATGCTGAAATCCTCCTGAGCAGGTTTGGTTATAATTCTCTGTAGGTTCATCAATGCAAACAGCAGTACACACTATCATTTAATCCTTTGTTAATATGAGAGTGTTGATAAGTGCAGCTTTAAAGACAATGACAAATCACATACTGGGTGTTGTCATTTAGTTTGGAGGACATCAGCACTGTAGACCCACAGACCTGTTTTCCAGTCGTGGATGAACGTTCATGAAGCAGAGTTTCACGGCCGTGGGTTAAGGACACAGAAATGTTCAACTCCAGCCAGCCCAGCTTTGGTTCAGATGCCTTGAGCAGTCTGTTTGCATCCACTCGCTTTTTTCCTTCTACTCAGTCGCACAGCCTCTAAAATTTGGGCCACATTTAGTCCAAGCACAACTTTAAAGGGACCAGATAACTTAGAAGATGAAAAATGTAAACTGTTTGCAGTGGGTGGTGCTACAGAAAAGTAATTCTCTGAATAGTCCTGATTGTGGAAGTAGAAGATGGGATCACCAGAATTATTACCGTATTTTAAGATTAAAATATTATAAGGCACATGTAGATCTGACCGTTTTGTTTCACTTAATTAATGCGCCTTATAATCCGGTGCACCTTATGTATGAAAATAGACACGGTCATTGATAGTGCCGCTTACGATCCGGTGCGCCTTATAGTGCGATAAATACGGTACTTTATAAGCAGTGACTAACTGACACCAGCACTGTTAAGCTCTGCCACTCGTGAAGCAAACATTCATTTATAGAAAAGTTCCTTAAGACACAACTCACCTTTTCAACAGAACAACGTCTTCTTGAGAGAACCATTCCTTTCTTTTGTTTTTTTATTCAAATGTCAATCAAAAACATACTTAGGCACATTCAGGCAAACTAGAGTTGGTTAAATGAGAGATATTAAAAACTCCTGTAGAGTGAGAGAGATTGTCCTGGATAGTAAATGAGCAAACAACTGAACAATCCTCTACCCCTCTGTATATTTGTGCAGAGGACACTGTTAAGATTTGGCTCTGTTGCATCTGGGATAGCTACTTGAAAATCAGCGATGTTCTGTGTAGTAGCTTTCTAAGGGCATAGAAGATCAAACACTTTGAGCAGAGGTACAAAGCACTCCCTTTTTTCTTCTCAGGGGGTTGTGGCTGATTTGAAATGATAAAAATATCAAAGTTTGAGGTGCGAGCCGAGCAGCAAGAAGAACAAGGCTCAAACAGGAGCGTGAGAGCTCCAGATCCCTGGACCTTTAAACACAACCCCACGCCAGACAAAACATTCAGAACAGACACACTCACTACAGAACCCTGGATCATGTCTGAATGGTTAAGGTTGGGGAAAGAAAGATTAGACTGTTTACCAGACTGTGGCAGGATGGAAACACACGCATACCTTGAAAGAAGAAGCAAACATTGGAATTGGACGTGAATCTCATGCAGTAGAATCATCCAATAGTGGGCAGGGAATCATTAGCATTCAGAACAGACACACTCACAACAGAACCCTGGATCATGTCTGAATGGTTAAGGTTGGGGAAAGAAAGATTAGACTGTTTACCAGACTGTGGCAGGATGGAAACACACGCATACCTTGAAAGAAGAAGCAAACATTGGAATTGGACGTGAATCTCATGCAGTAGAATCATCCAATAGTGGGCAGGGAATCATTAGCATGGGTGCACTTATATTGGCTGCAGGAACGTAGCCTCATTAGTTGAATGCTGTAGATTGGAAAAGTGTGAGGGGAAGCAGTTAAAACATCCAGAACTGAGCAGTTTAGCTTCCAACAAACAGAGCGCAGGCTGGAGAGTGAGCTCAAGTAACAGTTGCTCAAGTAATAGTTTCATCAAGCAATATGTTATGGTTTTCTTCTTGTATGGAGCTCGTGAACTATTTGTAATGTCATGCCAAGAGTGAGATGAACAGATTGGTATCAGTCACATGTCTGTGATTGAAGAAGGAGCTGCAGTCAGGATGTTGTTAGCCTAGCTTAGTATAAAGGCTGTGGAAACAAGGGGGAAACACTGTCAGCAGTTTAATGATTAAAATAAGCCTGTACAGCTCTGCAGCTCATTGATTCATGTAGTAATATAGACATATATAAAATGACAGTTTGTGCTTTTAAGGAGAGCTGCACGCTGGAATTGTTTCTTGGCAAACAGCAGCTGTGTGCAGTAACTGTGAGCAGCAACCCTAAGTCTTGTCATTACAGTGAGGTTGCCAAATTCAGCTAGTGCTTAACACACAGACGAATGATGTCGACCTTCTCATCTCACTGTAGGAAAAAAGCACAATGCTGAACTATGCTTTTTACGTAGACAATTGCTTGAACATTCTCAATCATGACTCATAACAATATAATACATCTGTCATTCTTATTATTAAGACAGTGGCCTGAGTAGTTATGACTCTCCATCCGAAGCAATGGTAGAAATATTGTAATGTTATTAAGGAGTTCAATTCAATTCAATTTTATTTATATGGCTTCTTCCACAATCAAAATTGTCTCAAAGCACTTTCAGAGACCCAGAGTCTGACCCCAGAGCGACAGTGGCAAGGAAAAACTCCCTTTTAACAGGAAGAAACCTTGAGCAGAACCTGGCTCATATGGGGGACCCTCCTCCTGGGTGAAAGGAGGAAAAGGAGGAAGGTAGGACAGCTGGGAATGGAGGAGAAAAGTCCACTCATGTAGGAAGTCAAGGTCTCCTAACTTTAAAAAAACAGATCTTTCCCTCAGTCTAACCTAGTTGTTTTTGTGCTGGAATCTAATCAAACCTTTGCTGTAGTGTGGTCACATCATAAAACAGATTCATTTTGCAGCAGTGATTTGTAATGGTGTTGGAAGACACAGACAGACGATGTCACCCTGCCAGCAGGGAAAATACTGTTGCTGAACTGTTGTTCTAGAGGACATGGACAATGGACAGATTTTTTTAGAATTGAATATTAAGACTTGTTGTATTCAGCATGTCTGAAAAAAAGCCTGTTAATTGCTCTAAGTGAGGTGATGTATTTATGAGGCAATTTTCAACTAGTCCATTTTACATTTCCAACTTCTTCTAAAAGCAAATGCTTCCACTATTTGTTTTCCTTTTGGCAAATGCATTATCCTCCGCCACTCAACACGCACAGCTGTTTACTTTATACTATTGCCATGATGGCTGTTTGGAACGAGAAATAAAAAATGTAGCTGGAAGGGAAAACAGCAATATCCCCGCAAAGTATTCCACTGGTGCACATGTGGAACTGAGTTAGGGAGTCCTTTATGTCACAGCGTGCCATGACGAAATGTAGAAGTTCATATAGGGATCAGTTCAATTGGTCCTGGAAGCGAAGCTCTGTGCTCTGCTCTCTCTGCTGGTGTGCTGCTGGTAATTGATCTGGCAGCACTACTAACCATCTGGGCTCCAATCTCTTCAAACACAGTGAAAAAGACTTACCCTGCACTCACTCAGATCTGTTTGGACGGGGCTGGATGGATCTGCACAGCCAGTGGGCACAGAATCAGGTTGAAGGCTGTGTTTCTCAGAAGTGCCCTGCCTGCTTCTGCAAACACTGTACTGACTAAAGAACCAACACAATTATACACAATTGCCTCCAGGAGATAGTTTGTTACCACTGCTGTGGGCATAAAAACACACTCCCTAGGAATAAATATGATATCTGTGTGCGTTCAGTGATTACTTAAGAACTGAAAACTTATTTTCTCAATCACTTCCTTACTATAAGTGATGGGCTTCCATATTGTATTGTATTAATTTACAGACCTTTCTTCTGAAATAATCATTCAAATGGTTTGCAGTTTCTTTCGGAGTTTGTGGTAGACCATTCCTAGTTTATCAGGGATGCTCAATAAATGGAGGTTGGGGAGAAGTATTTCTACCCATTATATTATTTAACATTCTCCAAAGCCTTTTCCCATGATTCTTTGCTCTTTTTTAACTGTGGGTCATAATTATGTTTTTTTTTTTCTCTCTATTACATTTTGTGACATAATTCCTCAGTATTCACAGTATTTTTGTCTGTCACATAAGATAACCACTGGTTGAAAGTTATTAGGAAATAGTTCTAGTTTTCACTGTAAATGTTTGATCAGCATTTATTACTGACATCCTCCAAGGAAGGACCTTTGATGCATTTCCCACCCTTTCCAAACACACTCACAGTCCTTATTTATGAAAATGTTCGGTCTACTCAGATTTTTCATGTTGTCCAAAACTGTCTCTGTCCTTCAGACTTAGAAACTTTACCATTAGTAGCAGAGGTCTACCAGCAATGCTGCTTTAGACATTTTTCGGTCTTCATGGTGTGGGGATCCAGGTCCAGTTTGCCCCTGAGGGAAGTCAGCACTTCAGGTGGTGTGTGCTGAGAAGAGTAGGGGACCAAGAGAAGGACTGCTCTGTGAGGTAGGACTCAGTCCAGAGCAATGTTGTACCAGAGATGCCTTGGGAGGTTTGGTGGTTCCCCGTGTCAGAGGCTGCCGACACGTCCAACAAGATGAGAACTGATGACCTTCCTTCGTTCTCGCTGACTGCAAGGTTTCTCTAATCAACAGCCGTGCAGTTTCCATGGAATGGCTGCTCTTTGAGACCACACTGGTACGGATCAAGTAGATTAAATGGAAAAACAAAGTTTGAGATTTGGGTGAGAAATGCACAGTCCAGAGTCTTGGATAGGAGCCTGTAGTTTTCAACTGGAGACTGGCTTCTCAACAACCAGGTAACTTGTGGCTGCTTTAACATTGTGGGAAATGCTTAAAGACAGCTGGAAAGAGTTTGGAGTGAATAGGATCTCAAGGACAAGTGGTGACACAACTAAGGAGCAGAAATTTGGAGACATCTTCCTCAGTGAGAGAGAGGAAGACAGTTAGTGACAGACCCTGTGGTTAGGTAGCATTGTGAACTGGCCAATAATGGTTGTTGAATGCTATGAATGAAAAAAAAAAACTAGAAACAATATCAAAAAAGGATGAGCTTTCAGCTGTTTTAATAGACCTTTGGTTTCCATCACTGCAGCCTAAATGCCTCCAAATCAAACTCAGAGAGATCTGCAAAACGTTGACTCACTGACCCACTAACAGCCACCTCTTCACGAATGGAGCAAAGCATTAGCACAGACTGGCTAAGTCATACTCATGCAGGTGCACAGAGTGTCTCTGTAACCTGAAATATTTCCGCCCCCTCAGCCTCCTCCTTGTGTGCTGTATTTTGTGGGATTGTTGACTTAACTTAAATCTAATGTTTATGTGTGTGTTTGTTGGGGGTTAAGACAGCAGAGCTAAATCACAGGCTCTTAACTGTGTAACCATTTGCCATAAATAGCAAGTTCCTTGACGCAAGTGTCTCTGACTGAACTCTCAGCTGTTGAAGCTGGCGTGCACACTGAACAGTCCTGTGTAAGTCTTCCACAGTCTTCCACAGAAACACACAGGCTGCCAGTTTTAATTAACAACAGCAATGACGCACGTGTTCTGTTTCTTGGGACAGGTCTGGGAATTTGGAACAAAATGTATGTTTGCTTAAATGGATCATAACATAGTTGGGCAGTCATTATTATATTTAATGGGCCTGTGCTATAATCTGTGTGGGAAGCAAATTAAGTTACCAAACATTACACTAATGTATTTTGTGCACTATTTGTGCATGGTAAGGTCACACAAGGTCAGGGGAAAGGTGGTTGTGGTAAATAGGCTGTGCTTAGGGCTAGACAGAAAAAAAAAAATAGAAATAAACTTTTGGAAAAGACGCAGACTCTGGTCACCTGCATAAAAGTGGGAAGCCTTACAGGCTCATCTGCCAAACCCAACCTTCAAATCCATACTTTCTGCTTCACTGCATAAACACAATTTCCTGCATTGGCACTGGTTGTAAATCATGTGCCACAGACTGATCCAACATGAACATAATTTCCAGGGATGCTGGGCTGACAGAGGAGTTTGGAGAGTCATAGCTTCAAAGACGGAGAAAAAGTGGAGAAAATCCAGGTTAAAAACAAAAAAAAAAACAAACAAAATTAGAATAAAACACCAGAAAATAATGAAGTAAAGTCTGAGATCAAGAAAAATCCTGATCACTGTGTCAATAAATAAATAAAGGCTGGACAAATCAATAAAATCTATCTATGTAAATATACATACAGTGGGTATGGAAAGTATTCAGACCCCCTTAACTCTTTGTTATATTGCAGCCATTTGCTAAAATCATTTAAGTTCTTTTTTTTCCCTCATTAATGGACACACAGCACCTCATATTGACAGAGAAATTGTTGAAATTTTTGAGATTTATTAAAAAAGAAAAACTGAAATATCACACGGCCATAAGTATTCAGACCCTGTGCCTCATATATTTAATTTATTTGCTGTCCATTCCTTCTGATCGTCCTTGAGATGGTTCTACACCTTCATTGGAGTCCAGCTGTGTTTGATTATACTGATTGGACTTGATAAGGAAGGCCACACACCTGTCTATATAAGACCTTACAGCTCACAGTGCATGTCAGAGCAAATGAGA
>JBBMJY010000005.1:19838587-19855002 GCA_037833715.1 Toxotes lorentzi
ATATATACTGCTGCTGATGTGTCTGACAAGCATTTGTGAGCTACCTCGCTCCAAGTGACCTTAATACACAAACTGTAAAAGTTAACTGGAACACATTTCTCTTCAAATGCCAAATAAATGATTAATGTAAGGCATGGTTAATCCAATCCAAAAAAGATGGATCAAATTTGGAATTGTGGGCAAATTACTACTCAAAGTTTAGCATGTTAACATTTGATAAAGTATGAATGTAATTTTTCGCAGGTAATTAAACAAACTTTGAGCTCATATAAAACAATACAACTTTGCCACTTACAGTAGCAACGGTCAGGAGATCTGTGGAAGAGTCTGTGGAATATTGTCCGGTCGAAAGAGAAAACCAAATTCACCACAGTCCATTCAACGTAAATGGAATCCAGTCATAATAGATCACCCCTGTGCCTCTTCTTTCTAAGCTGTTAATATGTCTGTCATCAAAACAGGTCTACTGAGTTAAGTGCTTTGCTAATGGGAGCCTCAACTTTCTTCTCCCCCCATATATTCTCAAGTGGAACAGAGCCACTGTTTCTGTTACTAGCTGCACCCGTGTTTGTTTTTCTGCAGCTCAACACTAAATGCATGTTTATATGAATAAAATGAATAATTACAACACATTTAAACATGTTGTTTTTTCTAATTATACATTTGTTGACTCATTCCTTTCTATGCTGGAGGTATTTCTGTTTTCCCTGAGAAGGTCAAGCAAAGGACATTGTGCTCGCTACTTTCTGCAGACAGCGTTTAGTTTACTGAGGTAAAAAGACTCCAGCTCACCCAGAGTGCCATTTTGAACTGTGCCTCTGCAGCCCTGACCTGCTTTTCTACTGTAATGGCATTGCATTACAGCCAGTTCCAGCTAACTGAGTCTTAAGATTGAGCCCTTTGCAGTTCAAACAGGTGTGACATTCAGACAAGCTGTTCGCCTTTGTCCTTGGCCACAAATCGAGATCTCCCAAAATGTAATGTTCTGTAGCTGGCTGATGCTTGAGTAGGCAGGCGGGATGCTGGGTTGAATATATCAGCTGACATTCACTCCATCAAGGTGAATAAATTCTGTGTTTTCAACACTCTAAACATCCTATCAGAAGGCAAATCCAACAGTTTCACAGGTAACTGTGTAATGCTGATTTTTTTTAACTCAGTGGTAAATTATATTGCAATGTTTAGGAAAACTGTCATGGTATAGAGAACATACCACCATATGCATAAAATCTGACTAAAAAAACTGCTTGTTTTTTTTTTTTTTTTTTTTTATGCAGTCAAAATGGTGGGATG
Organism: Toxotes lorentzi; assembly: GCA_037833715.1. NCBI lineage: Eukaryota > Metazoa > Chordata > Actinopteri > Toxotidae > Toxotes > Toxotes lorentzi. The sequence continues at coordinate 19,839,881 of JBBMJY010000005.1, forward strand.
TGGATTTACAGTCCCCATGATGTCCAACATCATAGAGCTACTTTTTATTCAATCTGAGCAAAGGAATTAACGTCAGTATCAGTAAAAAAAAATAGTAATAATCATGTAAAAGTGCTTGCAGGACTCTACATATTTGAGGTCTCAGACTTTTGAACACACGCTGTATTATATTTTTTTGATCATGTTTTAAAGGTTCACACTATGCCACTTTGTAATTTCTCGAGTAGGGAATAAAAGAAAATGCATGTTACCTGTAACATCCAGTGATATCAGGAGGGTATGGTGTAACGAGGCTCTGTTGTATACATCACGTTACAGAAGCTTTATTCTCTGTAACACTGAGAGGGTGCATATCTTTGCAGATGAAATAAATCATTGACTGAGTTGTTTTGGTTGCATTTCACTTCTCTCAGATTCATTGTGGGCTGTCATTTTTGGGACATGCTGTATGATGAATGTGCAGCCTAAGTGTTCAGCCTTCATAGGTTGTGTGTAAACTGAATTTAACAGCGATGTTCCAAATAAACACAGACAACATTAAAAGCATCACAGAAGATGGAATCACTATTGTGTTCATATCGATCAGGGAGTAAGAGCAACAAAACAGACCTTCATTTAAATGGAAATGTGACTTGTATGTGATTATTACCTTAGTAATGCTATATACGAGTGGTGGGCTTTACTCTGTGGAGGCCGGGGAAGAATTGTGCAGTCCTCACATCAAATTAGAATCTAAATATCTTATCACCTGCTTTAAATCACCTCATCCATCAGGAGTCCATAAAGTAAATTATCCAGCCTTCTTTCACTTGTCACATCTCCTGCTGTTTCTCATGTCTCTCTACCAGCTTCACTCATTTTCTCTTTCTAATGTCTTCTCCCTCTCACTAATGACATTATAGCATCCTGTTGTGGGGTGAGGGGGAGAGCTGTTCTCACTCACACTGCACTGCTGGGACTTGTCCTAAATGTTATACAACAGAGAGCCAGTGTCCTAAAGTTACATCCAGGCTAGTTAAGGTTTGACTTTAAATATTTTTTTTATTATTTAAAAAAAAAGTTACAGTCACTTATTTACCAGCAAAAATAGAAGCAAAGTATGTTACTGTATTTGCTGATATCCACGCAGCCTCTCATCTAATGATGTGTGTGTATTCTCTGCTGTCCAGGTTCTGCTGGTATCACAGCTATGTCTGAGCGTGGCCTTCTCCTTTGAGTTTTGAGTTAGGGATTAAAAGCAGCATAAGTAATGATGACAAAAGAACATATCCATAAAACCTAATAAAAGAAGTGCAGGTTCAAAAGTATTATAAGATAACTAGAATACTAAAATAGTAATGCCAGTCCACAAAAAATAATAAAATATAAAAATAATAAAAACAAAACAAACTGGTCTAAAGTGCAAGTTCTAATGTGTTAAGAAGGCGAACAGCGCTGGGATATGTGCTGGTCTGGAATCTGGTTGTTCTAGTTCTAATGCTCCTCAGTGGTTTGTGAGAGGGCAGAGAGTTAAGGCAGTGGGATGGGTCTGTTAAAATCTTAAGTCCTTTTCTCTTTAATGTGGTCTCTTTCAGACAGACAAGATGTCACCTCATGTCCCATGATCCATGCTGCTGTACACACTACACCATTCAGCTGCCTCTCCTCTGCAGTCAGACTTCCAAACCAGACAGTGATGCCAAAAGTTCAAATGCTCTCCACAGCCGCTCAATTAAAACACAACATCCCTGGGCCCGACGCCCCCCACTTTTTTAGTTGTTTCAGAAAATAAAGTCTTGGTGGTGAGCTTTCTTCACAGGTGGCATTGGTGTTGTTTGTCCATTTTAAGCAGAGATATTAAAGCCAATGATTCTATAGCTGTCCACCTGCTGCACTTGTGTGTTGTTGATTAATAGTGGTTGATGGGCCTCCCTCTCCTTGCGGAAATCCACCACAAGTTCCTTAGTTTTGCTTACATTCAGTTCCAGGTTATTTGCACTAATGTTACAATCGCTTGTCTGTACATAGTTTCATTGTTCTTAGTGATTAATCCCACCAATGTGGTATCATCAGCAAACCTGAACAGTTTCACAGACTGACAATGAGAAATACAGTCATTCATGTACAGTGCAAACAGGAGGGGAGAAAGTACACAGCCCTGTGGGGAAATAAAATAAAATGAAACTCTAACATAGTTACCAGGACCATCTAGATGTTACAGCATCATCATCTGACCTGTTAGCTCTATATGCAAATTGGTGTGGTTCAATGGCAACATAAGATAAATATTTAACAACCAAGTGTTGAAACACTTTCATGAACACTTTCATGAAGTCACCTCCCAAAACTACTTCAAGCCATGAGTGGAACATATGACCAAGACTGACTCAGCCCTTACCACAGTATTTCACTTATCACAGCAACGCAAGAAACTAGCTCAACTGCTACATGAGATTCATTCATCAAGGAAAAAGTCCAACATTCTCTGGTTCCGGTCTCTCCGACATTTGCTGTATATAAAATCATTGTAAATGAAATATCCTTGGGTTTTGGGTTGAGGCTGGGTGGCACTGTAATGGCTATTTTACAGTATTTTATGACATTGAATAGACTTATAATTAACAGATTATTTGAAAATGAAAACAATTATTAGTTGCAGTCCTAAACCAGAGAATGCTGAGCAAGGTGTTTGGATCTTTTTTCTCCAGCCGTCTATAAATACAAGGAATGAAACAGGATCAGATCAGAAGCCGAAGTTACTGGAGGTCATAGATTACAGCTGGACTAACAGAAAGAAAGTATGGACGAAAACAATTTTACAGGACAGTTGCTTTGGCTTAGAGAGTAACTTTGTTTTCTCTGCTGCACGCAGACAGGTCGCGATATCATGACTTGGTTTCTAAATAAAATCTTCGCCTGAAGTGTGTGCTCCTAACCTGTGATTTATTCATACTGGATGCTCAACATTTTTTCCTTTTGGGGGCTTGAAGCAGTGCTCGATTTGTTTATCAAAAGCTGATAGAAAAAGCGTAATTCATCCTGGAATGAAGCCGCTCATTGCAGTCAGTGAACATGAAAATTGGATTCAGGTAGATAAGTCAATCTTTGGGTCGGATCCTTTTACTGTTGACCTGAGCGAGAGAGAGTGAGGAGGTGGAGAGAGAGAGAGAGAGAGCGCTGCTACAGCTTTTCCATAACATATCAGGCCATAAATGTTTGTTTACTTCACTTCTGCCTACAGAAAAAAAAGAAATTCTTTTATTGTTACATAGAGCCTTTGCTTTTGTGGCTCTACTGTCAGTCCAAATAAAAGCATTTACTGAAATTAAATGCCTTTGATTGCAGTTACAGTTCTGAAAAGGATGCATTAATTACAAATGTAGTTTTATATCCGACCATGAAAACCACAATGAGCTATTTTGGAAGGAAATGTAAAGCAATAAACTTTGCCTTACAGAGCTGGCTTTCAGAGGAGATAAGCATGATTTGGCATCTAATCCAATTGGCCAAACATCAGATCTCTGTGTCGTATTTTTAGAAAACGCCTTTTGCTCAGAATAACACAGCCTTCTGTGCACGGCTTTGTGTTCGCAATAAAAACACACTCCCAGGACACGCAAATGTGTCTGAAAACAAGACCACGTCAGTACCGAGTTCAGCCGTGTCAGCTGGGAGGATTCGCTGCCTACACATCAGCGTGGTTCAAAATATCTCTTATGGTTATGCAGGTCTTAAAATCATTTGTGTGATTCATGATGTATTTGGAGTGGACACTAAGAGTTTAATGTGTGTGTCTGTAGGTTCAGTTTTGGGCGTGTGTGAACGATGTTACCTGGAGGTGCAGGTGTATCCTCTGACAGCTCAGTGATTCCAACCATATCTGTACAAATGCTGAGTATCTCCAGATTATTTAAATCCACTTACTTTAAATATTCTACGTTTTTCACATGACTGTGAAAACAAACAATGGGATTTGGAGACATATTGTAAACATTCATGTTCAGGTTTATTTCTACAGCAGCTCTTCATGAAAGTTACGAATTCTTTACAGGATGATAAAATGTTAATGTTAAACAAAGAAAAACATAAAGCAGCAAAAAAACAAAAACAGAGCTTCTGCTCTGCAGAGAAGGGAACATAAAAACTGACTACATCACAGAAAATGAAGCCGTCTTTACCATCTGTGTCTCAGAGATGTGCTACAGAAGCAGAAGTCTCCTTCACACTGATGGAGATTCAGTCTGTTTATCCTTTTTTTTTGGACCCACTGGAAGAGACAAAGAAAGAACACGCATCCAGTAACATGGTTATTTAATAAATCATCTTGTGTTTCCAGTAGCTAGCTTTCTTTCTTCTTTAATTCCACTAGTATTAGATTAGAAGTGCTTCACACTTTTATTTTCTTAAATAATGGGAGGACTAACAAGTTTAACTGGTTTAGCTTAATTAGTTTAGTTAGATTCACGTATAACTCATATAACGTATAACTAGTTTAAATGAATTTCTTAGTAGTGCTGGGGGCATTTTGAAAATCTGGGTATGCAATAACACGATCTAACAAACTGGAATAAACTGTAACTGAAGCAAACAGAACAAACAGCATAGTTTGTGAGTAAGATTTGACCACGATGGGTGAAAATAAGGCACCGTAGGTTTTCTGTTAATGATGCTGAAGCAGTTCAGTGTCATGTCTTCACAGAGAAGGATTATCACTCAACGTTCAGCGTGTGTTTAAAGTGCTGAGGACTGGCAGTGGCACTCATAGCAGTGGAATTACCATGTACCATGTAAAATACTCCAGCCTGGGCTCCCAGAAAGACGGCTCGTCCCAGCCGGGGAGAAAGAGCAGCTTGTTTATCAAAGGCTCGACGCCGCTGTTATCGGCTCCATGCACTGACGCCTTCCTGTTGGTGGGAAATTGTGGAAGAACTGGCAGCCCCTCCATTCCTCTCCACTGGAGAGCTGAGCTGTACACCAGCCTGCAGCACCTTTTTTTTTTCTTCCCCCCATTCCAATGTGGGGCTTCACTGAAGGCCTCCCTGTCGATGCTTAGAATGAATTCTTAAAAAAATGAAGAAGAAAGACACTGAATAACATTTACAGTAAATAAAAAAAGCGGCAATATTGTTTCAAAGCCAAGTTAATTCCAGTGTCGATTCTCTATGTAAAAGAGGACTGAATATTTATCTTGTTTAAACTTTCATCCTCTGATATTCACATCACACATTCATTTATTCCCAAACTGTGTCAGTGTTTCATTTCATGATTGTGATTATTAGGATTGTTTTACCCTGAGGACTCCATCGGGAAAAAGACAAAAAACTCATCAGGCACACTGACAGATTTCTTTCAAATTAGGATCTTCCAAAATGTCAGCAGCAGAAAAAAGAAAAAAGGCCTTATTTCCTGATCAAACAGCAGACTATAGGATAGAGCGAGGAGCAGATGTCAGGGAGAGAGTCTCGTTCCCTCCCTCTGCTGCCTAAATGCAGAGATGGCTACAAAATGACAGACATCCACTGAATGGAAGCATCTGCGGCCTAGCCTGACATTAGTCCGGTCCTCTATTTGGCAGCTCCTAATTCCTGTTCCAGTTGAAGGGTTTCTGCATTGCCAGGAGCTAATGGGTCATGTGACGCACCCACAGGACACCTGCCTTCCCGCGAAGCCCCCGTCTCGGCTTTGACATTTGATCACGCAGAGATCCTCCTATTTGTTGTGGATTGTTTCTGTAAATTGGCCTTCGGGGCAGAAATTGACAGCCAGTTTTAACTTTGCTATATTTACAGTCAGCCCAATTGAATTTAAGTGCTGGCCTACATTTCTGCACTTAATAGTGTCATTATGACAGCAGCAATAGATGCATTCTAAGCTGATTGAACTAATTTACTGCCTTCCTCTTTTGTGTTGTTTTATTGCGCAGCTTAAGCTAGCCAAGGGGGGATTTCCTACAGCAGGTTTAGAATGCAGATACGTTGAGCGTCCGTCTGCCAAACTGATCTCAGAGGCTTTGTCTTAAGCCTTGTAGAACCACTGGAATTGCAGGAGGAGAATTGAGGATGATGTGGTTGTCTGCTGTTGCAGTTCACCCTGTCAGAAGCTTTTAAAAACCTGTTCACAATAAGCAGCTGGCTGGGGACGCTCTCTGTTCGTGGCTGGCATGCTCAGACGCTCCCAGGATGCGTCTCCTGGCCGTCCTCCCCATAAAGCACTCCTCGCCATGTGTGTGTGTAAAAAGCCACATTTAGCATAATGAAATGTAGGAAGCAATCAGTGAGAGCGCTGACAGAATGCAGGCTGACACGCAAGATATTTCCTGCTTGGGAGAAGTCTAATGTGGTTTATACTCACATCTAGTCTCATAACTGCATAAAAAGCGGCAGAGCTTTGCAGATGCTACCCATCCGAGCCGCTTTGCTTCACCGTAATGCACGTGCACACACGCATTTACATTTTTAAAGTTTACCCAATCATTTATCCTGCATTGAATTATCTGTTTCTTTGTGTCTTTCTTTCAACCATTTTTCTTTCTCTCTGTATTTATTTGATCGCTGCAGGTTTTGATTGTTGATTCTAGATCAGGGTTTTAAAGCTGAAGGTGCTTAAAGGAGCTCAGATTTTCATGTAATGTCCAGATACATTTCTTAACAGCTGAGGTTCAAAGTTCATTCTTGGCCATTCAACTGAGAAAACCATCTCAGATCCATTTAATAGCTATTCTGGAGCTTTTGATCACATCACATCACCTTCCTCAGCAGATGGAGTTTGGTCTCTTGTCATTGGAGTGTAGTTTAAATTTCCATTTTTATTTTCTGAGCATCTTTAACAGCCTCTCATCTGGATGAAAATAGTTCAATTATGAATTTGGGGAATATGACTTCGAATTATTACACATTCCCAATTAAACCAGCCACCACTGAGATGGTTTCACAGCGCCAGGCATTACAACATTTACAGAAGAGGGTACGTGAGGGTTGTGTTTTGTAAAACACAGTCCTGATGAGAGACGCTCTTTTGTGCTGATTGTCTGTTTGGTCCTTCATGACCCCTCCACACACCCCCACCACCTTCAGCTGATGATGGCAATCTGCATCGGCAAACACTAAAAAAGTGGGAGGGGGCAAAAGGCACGCAAAAGCAGGCAGTACATCACTTCCAATAAGTAGGTCACCGAAGCTGTGACTTTTTTTTTTTTTTTTTTTAACTGAAAGAGGGAATCTTGGGATTTAGAGTTAGGGGGCCTTGTGTGCAGTTATTATTATAATTATTCTCATTAAATTCAACATGAGCCGTCGGATTTCTGTTCGGTCAAAATATCAATCCGTAGATATTTACAAATTCAGTCATGCTGAAAAGATATGAACTGGGGATTGAATTGTTTTTGTTTTTGTTTTCTTTTTTGGACGTCAGTCTCCGGTCCCTGATCCTTTATTGGACCTGTTGTCCTGAGATCCTGCTAATCAAAGGCCCTGATGCATCTGCATTCACAGAGGGATGAAGCAGTCGTCTTGGTGGTCGGGGTCAGGAGGTTTAGCTTGGTGCTAGAAGTGTGGTCCACAGCATATGGTCCTTTTGTGCTGTGTGTCTGTTTATTCCTGCTCATATGTTGCGTTGTGATGAAGAACATTTGATATGATCAAAAGATCTAGAACAGCTGCTAAACTGACCTTGTGGTTTTGTCAAATGTCTTAGCATGTCCTGTAATATTGTATTGCTCATGCATGAGAGAGATTAAAGGGAATGAACGTGTACACTGGCCATTTTTTACTCTCAGCTCTCTCTGTGTGTCAGCCAGCAAAGATGACACACACTATTCATGTGAGGACTGTGGTGGCTGAACTGGCATCTTAGCAAATTTACTCTCCACTACATCCCTGGTTACAGCGACTCCTCACAATGGTAACCCTTTGCGACATGGCTGCTGATTTGTGGAAGTGAATGGTACATCTGTCCTGGGAAGTGCCAGGAAGTGCAGCACAAAGAGCTGGTTTTGTCACAGATAGTCCTTCAGTCTGCAGCTACACCTAGAGCCAAAGCAGCCTCCAGTGGCAGGGGAATGACACAATTGCAGCACTGGAGCTGTCAGTCAAAGCTCCAGGGAAGCAGAACCAAAGGGGGGTCTCATGTGGCCTGCAATTTTCTTAAGGCCATTAAACCCACCATTTTAATTCCCTCTCTAACACTCACCCTATTCTGGCTGTAAAGTGGTCTTTCAGCGCTCCACTTCCCATCCAAAGCTGAAAGACAGGAATGTGAAAAGCACTTTGCAGAACAATACTGAACACATCTGCTAATTTCTCTGGCTAAAAGGGAATGTAATGGCGGACATGTTCATTCAGTCAGGGCTCTGTGAAGACTCTCAGGTCACTGGATAATGTGGTGCAAGGATATAATTGTGTACGGATTTGATTTGATTTCCATTCTTTAACGAAAGACTCAACGCAACATCACATCTCACACAGCTCTCATCAGAATTAGTTGTTTGTTGAAATAAATACAACATGTGTCCTCATTTCTACTGTTTTTTTTTTCTGTTAACTAAAGTCTTTTTCTGATATTTCCCAAGTAGGTATTTTAACCACAACCAACAAAAGTTCCTTAACCCCAAGTAAGTATCAAATCACAGTCTTTTCCTAACCATGACTAAGTTATTTTTGTGCTTGAAGTTTGATCTTAATGTGAGTTAACATCAGTTGTGCTGTAGATATCCACAGCCCAGGTTTTGATTTATGGTTTAGCTTCAGACCAGCACCACCACAACACTAGGCAAAAGTATTCATAATCAGCCCATTTCAGGCCTTAATTTCTAATGGTAACTTTCATTTACTTTTTGATACAGAGGAATGATGGATTACTCACACTCTCATAGAACTGGGGTTACATTCAGGTAACTTCTGATCAGACATGAGGAAAAATAAGAGATTTCTGCTGCGCAGTGGCTGTGTTTACATTCCTTCACTCACTGTGACAGACAGCGGTGGCTGTGTTGGTGACAAAGTCTTTCTTCAATTTAACAGAAACCTGTAAAAATAGCACAGACGTCAACTAAGCTGACCAGTCTGAGTTCTTACAGCCGCCATGAGGCCTCTCTGTAGCCCTCAACATATACTTACATTTTTAAGGATGCACATGTCAGCTTCATAGCTACATCACGATCCACGTTTAGGCTCTGGAGCAACACCATAACCACTTTTTGCACAACTGTAAATTCTGCTTGAACCCAAACCTTCACTGCAGCAGCAGATCAGACATATGACTCATTTTATTAACAGTGGTTTGCAACAGCTCAGAAACAAACTTATAAATGATGCTATACTTCTGAGGAGGAGTGTCAGGTAATACCGGAATGCATATTAGAAAAAAAAATTGTACCTTTTTCCAGAGCTTTCAACTGGAGCTTGCCATCTTCCTCTCCTTGACAAATAGGCAAAGTCAATCGGTTCCAGAGAGCTGCAATACACCACTGAAAGGTCTGAAAAAGGAAAAAAGGGGGACTTTGAATTCAGATAAACAGATTTTTGTTAAACTACAGTTCCCATGGTGACAACTGAATTTTCAGATAACATACAGGTTATTCTTACAGTCAGAACATGTGCATTCACACAAGAAACACGGCTAACAACCAGTCTTAGAAGTTAAGAGTGTATTTAACTGTCTGTAAGCTGTGCTGTATATTATGTTGTGTTACTCTAAAACTCATATTAAAGCTAAGATGAAAATGTCATCATTCTGTCATCATTTCTGTGTAATATGGATGTGGAACAGAAACTGGAATATCACTCAATCAGCCAATCAACTGTAGGTGTGTTTCTTTCATTTTTCTATTGTAACTATTGTCAGTCATTTTACATCGAACATCACTGAACAAAGAACATTAGTATTAGTATGGGGGTGTTCAGTGGAGGGTCAGTGAGGAATTAGACTGCATATTCATTCATATTGCTGTGCCATTAAAGAGACTTCTGACCAGAGCCCTAGGAAAATCAGACTGAGAATCAGAACTCTGTTCCTGATCTGTTCTGATCCCTGTAGGGACGCACAGGAGTAAATAAATAAAAAATTTAAAACTACTATGAAACAGTAACAATAATAAATTCACAGTAAGTCAACAGAAGAAAATGTAAGCATACAAAAAGTAATGTGCGAGGTCTCCAGCCCTCTCTAACATTAGCATACAGGAGGTCCAGGGTCCTGTGCCCTCACACAAAACACAACAATCAGGAAGTCCCTCGGATTCCTCATCAGGGCCACTAGTTTGTCCATCTTATTGTGCAGTGAGCTAACAACCTTACATTAAAAAAACAAAAGAGAAAGACAGGAGTGAATAATGTGGATATTTAATAAAGAGTTACAGTATTACTTAATCAGCGATGAGCCTCTGGAGCTGTGAGAAGTGGCTTCCATTTCACACTGCATGAGTGTCCCAGGTGTTGTCTGCACATGCACATCACTGCAGCGGAGTGAGTTGTTCAGACTACTATCTGGTAATTGGCCACATTTGAAAACATGGTGTGAACAGTTAGTAAAACAATCTCAGTGGATGCAGACTGTTGCCCAGTTACCATGGCACTGTATGTTCACATTTCCATTTCTCTGAGTATTTGCACGTTCCTCAGTGAATTTTATCTGCTGAGGAAGACTGTGTGATTCATTCAAAGGCTTCAGAAATATGATGTTATTTTTGTGTCAGCAGGAACTGAAAAAAAAAGTAGACCTGAGAGTGAATAAAGATTATTTTAAACCAAAACACCTCCTCAAAAGCAAAACCTTGGACCACTCCCCACTTTCCTGTCACTGATCACAGGTGTTCCAGTCTGTGCTCAGGAAGTCCGATAGATTTGTAAAACTCTATTTACCATCCCCTCTCTTTGTATCATTGAGATGTGTGGCCTGGATTATCACGCTTCTGACATAGCTAACATAGCTTTCATGCACAACAGCTATGCATAATGCTATTTCCAACATCAAGAATGAACTTTCAGTCTCAATGATATGAAAGAAAACCAGCTGTGAAGAGCTGAAACCAAACGTAACCATTTGCCCAACAGAAATTAAAAAGCATGTTTGTTTTGATTGGTGTAACATGTAGATCTTCTCTGTAAATTACGTCCTTTTCTGTTTTTCAGTACCCGATTTTATCTTGGTTCCATGACAGTAGCCACTGTCTCATCACGTACCAGTCAGACTGCAGTTCATTCCCTGACATTACATCCATATAATCTACCAGATCATTTTACTTTAAACATATGTGCTAGGAACAGTACTCTTTACCATCCAATCATAGGTCGACACAGGCACTGATAAAAAGACAGTCACCTGCAACACAAAAAGAGCCATGGACTCTGGCGTGCACACCACATTAGCTTTCTAGCTAATGTCTCCTTACCTACAAATGTGGACATGTCCTGATATGTCCTGATATGTCCTGAGCTGCAGAATAAGTGACCAAACAAACAACTAGATAGCTAACTACCCAACCTGCTGTAATATCAGTCGGTTCAGGGAATTACTGGGGTGGTCCTTATTCTTCAGTACCATTACTAACAAAACAGTGTGTAATTGGTGTGTAATCAACAGTGACCAGCACAAGTTTGTTCACATTGTTGCTGGATGTCCTCACCTGGCGCAGCGGTCAACCGAGCTTGGACATTAAAAATGATTTAGAGTGATTTTTGACTATAAAGGGATGAAGTTTGTGATTTCAGCTGTCCGGAGTGCAATGAGTGCCACATCATCCAGCACAGTTATGTGACTTCCTACTTCGAAATTCTCAGTCAGAAGATGTATAACATTACCAGTTGCTCCTTAAAGAACAAACAAATCTGGTGCTCTGCCCATATCAACATACAGCTAATGTAGATGGAATAAATAACTTGTTAAACCCCTGAAATGCAGCCTACCTCCCCTCCCTCCCTCTCCACATAAGTGTGCCCTTCTCAATTTCCAGCTTCAGTGAGAATGAAGAAAGATAGGGGGAGAAAATTGGAAGTTTGGTTTAAAATGCAGGCAGCCCTGGCTTTCTGCTTGACGGCCTGTGACATCTCCCTGCACCACACTTTGCATGGCAGAAAAGGAGCTTGTAATAGAATTTCCCCCACCGAGGAGGTTAATTACATTCTTTCTCTTCCCTCCTCCTCACCTTGCCGCAAAATAAAATAAAAAAAGCACCACATCGCCTGGAAGTTTCTGTGACAGCGGCAAATCCCTGTCGCCATCTTACCTCTAAGATTTAATTCCAGGTTAATGTCTGCCATCATGTTGCATTATAGCAACACCCTCAGGGGAACTTGAGGGGCCTTCAGCCAAAATGACTGACATGACAGCTTATGGCAAAGACGAGAGAAGCGGAGGGAAAACAGGCTGTCTGTCACTGTTCCATGAAAGGAGGTCATCATCCGACTTGACTGAAGGGTTTTGAAAATGCTGAGGCTGGAATTTATCACAAAGCGCTCATCAAAGGATGGATGGCAATGGATAGATCACAGCACGGCAGACAAAAACTCAGAGAAATGGCTGTTTTACTGAGGCTCTTATGACTCTGTGGATGTCGGTTTAGCCACATGTCAGGACATATCCACACGGTACGTATGTCAAAGTCCATGGCTCTTTTTGTGTTGTGTCCCAGGTGACTATTAATGCCACCATCAACCTATGATTGGATGGTAATGATAACCATTTCGTACCAATATGTTTCAAATGAAATGATTTGATGAGCGATGTGCTTGTTGGAAAATGAGCTGCATTCTCACTATGCTGTCATGGACCCAGAAAAGGTAAAATATACATTTCTCCCTCTCAAGAATAATTGCTTATCACCAGGTTCAAACAGCAAAGGTAAGACAGTGGTCATTTTACAAGTCTCAAATCTATGAAATCCAGAGTCAAGATAAACAAGAACTACGTTCAGACTAAGCTCTCAACCCATTATGGAATTAATAACAGCAGCAACATTAGGATAAGTTTACTGTTGGTAACTCAATCGATCAATGACAGCTAGCTAACATTCACCATTGGATGTTTATTGATTTCAAAAGACAAAGTCAAAAAAAAAATGTATGCAAATATTTGGTTACCATGCTCAACGTGTCTTAAACTTCATGTTTGTAATGTTAACCACTGAACACTAGCTTGTAGCTAACATGCAGCTTTTATCCACAGAGCACTCCTGTTCTGTGGATATGTTCTTAGTAAACTTCATAGCAGTCTGTCCACTACAGTATAATGGAAGCTGTGCAATGAACATCCTCTATCCTCAGAGCCAACAAGGAAAAACTGCACAAAGAAGAAATGGTTGTAGTTAATTGTGGGAACTAGTTTGACTAGTAATTCTGAGTATATGGTCCACTTGTTGGACGTTTGCCAGAGCTTACAGCTCCACTAAAGCTGAACAAACTTGACATCTTGACCTTCTTTTGGAAAGACAGACATGCCGAGGTAGCAGCAACAGAATTACAGCATTATAAATCATCCACTTGGGATCATGAATATTCAGGACAGATTTCATGGCATCTGTCCAGGAGCTTCTAAGATAAGATAAGGGTGTCTCTGGGTGTATATACTCTATGAAACTATGATTCCCAGGCATGAATAATGCACCCACTGTGAGACTAAGAAAGCCAAAGTGTTTGCCATAGCAGCACTACATGGCTCAGGATGTTACCAAAAACCATAAATATCCATATAACATACTGGGGGAGAGGGGGGGCCCTCGAATGATCAAAACATAAAGCTGAAAATTTGTCTTTATCTGCTGCACTACTACCCAGTAAGACAGACAGCAAAATGTTTTTCCATTAATTTAATTTTTTAGATGTTCAACGCTCAAATAGTTTTTATTTTCCACTTTGAGCAGCTCCTCTATTTCCTTTTTTACCACACAGCACTGCAGTCAGTCAGAATGTGAAGTTTGTTGAAACACATGGACCATGTAAGGTAGGCTACTTCCAAATGCATGTACCATTCATTTCCTTAGCTGTAATACTGTGCAAGGCTTTGTGTAATCCACTGCAGACAATCGTGGTTGGACTCTTTGAATTCAGCGTACAACAATGACAAGATTACATTTTCTATTGAAATATTCAGCAGCTGAGCTCAGATGTAATCCCATGATTAATCAACCCTCTCTGACAGCTTACATTGATCTTTAAAGAATAAAAGACAAAGTACATTTTTTTTAAGGGATGAAGAGAAACAATAACAAATTAAGTTTGTGTTTTCAAGGTTGAGGGGTTGAGGAAGTTATATTCTCTCCAAGTCCACAGAGCTATTTATTATTTTGTTGATGTAGGTTCATTGTAGATAAAGCTTGCTGAGGGGAAAAAAATGCAAAGAAGAAAAGTCCTGGGTTTATGTTTCCTAAGCTTAATTATATTTCTAAATGCTTCAGTGAGGTTTTCAAGAGTAGCTATCTGTAATGTGTAATATTTCATATTTATGAAGCATCTGCATAATAAAGATAAGGTATTCAATTAACTGAGCTATAAAAACTCCATGTTATTAAATATTAATCATTCCACTTATTGCTTTGATTTCTAACTACTTAATTACAAACACACTGCTCTGCCTTGGCTCTGCAAGTTGGGAATTTCGTCGTCTTTTAGCAGACTATAAAGTGTTTAGCAAAGCACTTCACACACAGCCGTAAAAGCATGTGTGAGCAAACTGAAGGGCCATCCAGTGCCCCTCACACACACACGCACACACACACACACCACCCCCTGCCTCAGCATGACATGCAGCTGGTTATGAGTCTCATTCTGTTATGCATCCAGCTACCGCCTCTTAAAGAAATAGTTCAGCATGATGGGAAATAGCTTTATTTGGTATCTTTGGAAGCCTGAGATGTTCAGATGTGTGTTATGTACAGAGAGGGTTAGCTTAGCTTAATCTGAAGACTAGAAGGAAACAGCTAGCCTGGTTCTGTCCAGATTTCAAAAATACACCAATCAAATACTCTGAAAGTCAATAATTAACCAAGGTCATATACAGGCAACAGCCTGTGGTCCTGGGAGTGTTTAGATGTAATACATATCAAATTAATTTCCCTATGTCTGTATTTTCCTTAAACTGGGAGTGTGTGTGTGTGTGTGTGTGTGTGTGTGTGTGTGTGTGTGTGTGTGTGTGTGTGTGTGTGTGTGTGTGTG
>JBBMJY010000005.1:19855102-19867853 GCA_037833715.1 Toxotes lorentzi
GTGTGTGTGTGTGTGTGTGTGTGTGTGTGTGTGTGTGTGTGTGTGTGTGTGTGTGTGTGCGTGTGTGTGTGTGTGTTAAGAAAGTGAAGGTCAAACATCCTACAGATGCAGTGACAGGCCAGAGTAAAAGCCTCATAACATTTCAGCTGCTTTGCTGTTGATCAAACTCATTAAAATATATAGATGAATATCGATTAAATGTAAATTCATCAACATAACCCAATCAAAATGTCTGAAAAAAGACACACACACACACCTCTCTAAAGTCACCATTCAGTTCTGACCTAATCATCATTGTTGCCTTTCTCTGAGGGACATGGATTGTGTCTCATCTGTTTCACAGACTGCCTCATTGATAAATTCCATTGACAAATAAAAGGAGAGCCTTGGAAATTGCTGTTTTCCCCTCTCCTCAAGTGTCAATCACGCACACACACACACACACACACACACACACACACACACGCACACACACACACACACCATCTCGGCCATGTGTATGTGTGTGTGTTTGAAGCTACAAAACACAAAAAAAGGTCAGGCAGACTGGGGCAGGAATCGTCTCTTTAGCCTGCCAGCCATGGAGGTTGAGGACCAAGTTCCCCACAGCTCTGCAGCATGAAATCCGGGGCTGTAGAGGGGGATTTGGCTTCTTGGTCTAAAGCCAAGCAGGGAATTGCATGACTGGCCATCACTGGCAGCTACACCCAAACCCAGCGACGCTTCCCCTCTTATCTACCCCTCACCATCATGCTGCTGCAGCTCCTACCTCGTGGTGCATAAGCAATATTTCCACCAGCGTCCTTACCAAACCCTCCCTAGAGATTTCTCTGGCTGTTGAAGTAGAAAATGAATATTTTACAGTTCACTTGCCTGATCAATTACCTACAAGCTGTTGCTGTATTTTGTGGCTGGTCGGAGAGAGCGCTTGTAGGTAGTGATAGAAAGGTCCATAGGGATCCTTCTCCTCTTCCACAACAACAGCAAAAAAAAAAATTTTTTTTTTTAAAAAGAGCAGAGGAGTTGTGAATGAGACGGTCTCTGGTGAGCCACTCCATTTTGTATGCACAGCTCCGGGATTGTTGCAAAACAAATTAAAGGTTTTAGGCGATAATTAGCGCAAGCTAATTTCTAGAGGTTATAGACACACTGGGCTGATTAGAAGTTGCCAAGTGCTCCTTGATTCAAGGCCAATTTAAATATTTACTAAATAAATATATATTGTCATCAGTGTTCACTGATTAACATCTATCTGCATGTAGTGTCTTCATGGAGTTTCTCTCTGATAATAACTGTGACTAAGTGCTTAATGATGACTGTGCTGTTCATGTGTTCATGTCTTCAAAACAAAATCAGCCTTACGTCTCATCTCAGTGTCGCAGTGTTAAACACGTGGTCTGATGTGTACTCCAGGGTTTGTTCAAGGGGCCCTAAAGCTGGAGACTCTGTCAGAAGTGACTGTTGTTTACATTTGTCTGTGGAAAGTCCAGAAGCTCACTGAAAGGTAGGAATGTCCTTGACTGTATCCTCCAGGTCTAACAAACATGCTGGATTGCAAAGCCAATTTTTACGTTTACGTCCGTGGCTGAATTTAAAAGTCTGGACTTCATTGCACTTGAAGACTTGAGGACTTAACGGGAGTTAAGTTCCTGGGAAGTCTATGAGTGCTGTGGGCTGCAAGGGGCCTTTCTGCTGACTTCCAGACAGTCTGTGTGGGGGTGCAGACTTCACCAGCCGTATGGATGTGACCATGTCAAAAGCTAATAATATTCATTACAATGACAACAATAATAATAATAAGATGTTGTAGACGTTGACAGGATACTGTGCTTGGCAGCTGAGCATGTTTGTTATGGCCACTTTGTAATGCAACAGACCTGCACATATCAAGCATAAGTTGCCTTTATGACAGCTGTTCAGAAAAATGTTTGGTGAGTTACAGGGTCAGAAATCCCAATTAATCACCATAGAAACGTTCTTTAGGTCCAGCTTCATTTCATCCCTTCGTGGTCCTGCATTTGCGCAGACTTCAACTGATGATGGTGAACACATCACTGTACTTACAAAAAAAAGGTTCTCCAGTCCATAGGATGGATGTTCGGATTCAGCCCATGTTTCCTTGCTAGCGGTCTTCTTCACTGCCTTCCTGCCTCTTGGTGCATCACAGCCACCTGCAGGTCTGTGGAATAATGTGAAACCATTGGCAGCACTGTGGGTCGTGTGCTAGTTCACGCTGCACTGCTCAGTTTTTTTTACAACTGCAGTTTGTGATTTCAATATTTTACTGTATTTATGAGGTTATTTACATTTACACTGTGACACTGCAGAGAAAGAGAAAACATCAGTGTAAAATCTATATTAATATTAAGCCTTATGAAATGATCTCTGCTTATGACAGGAGTAGAAAGGAAGTAACGGTATCCAAATCCAAAACAATCTACACTTTAAGTGATCCAAACTTCTCTCAAAATCCTCTTGAATGCTCCATATTAACACAATCACATGAATATAAAGTACTATATACACAATAATCACACTACACACCTTTTAGCAGCATGTGCTTTGGTCTTGTAGGGAGGTCTTCAGGATGGTGTGGTCAGTGTACAAACTGCAGGACCTTAACACCAGTCTTATTATGTCTATGGGATTAGGGGGTTAGCATTGGAGTGGGTTGGAAGTTATTTGAAAAACAGGAGACAATTCGTGAAGCTGGGAGAGTATCAGTCACAATGTCTAGACATTGCCTGTGGCATACCCCAGGGGTCAGTATTAGCTTTTTAACTTTTCACCATCTATATCAACGACATATGTAAATTATCACAAACTCTGAAATGTATCTTATTTGCTGACGATACAAACATTTTGGGTTCTGGTGAGAATTTACAGCAACCTTTGGACACTATCACTGCAGAATTTGGTCAAATAAAAATATGGTTAGACAAGAATAAGTTATCACTAAATCTGAACAAAACTAAATGTATGATATTTGGCAGCAGTAGAATAGACATGCGGGCACAGGTGCAGATAGAGGGGGTAAATATACAAAGAGTCCATGAGACTAAATTCCTTGGAGTGAGAGTAGATAAAAACATTTGCTGGAAACCACATATTAAGCACATTCACACAAAATTATCCAGAAGCGTCTCAGTTCTGGCCAGAGCTAAGCATTTCCTGGATAACAAGTCACTCCACATTCTGTTCTGTACACTGGTTTTACCTTATCTAAGTTACTGTTCAGACGTCTGGGAAAACACTAATAAAGGTTCACTGAAATGTCGGATTTCGTGAGGATACTAATTCATTGTTTTTGACATCTAAATTATTCAAACTGTACAACATCATTGAATTTCAAACAGCACTGTTCATGTACATTTGCAGTATTGGAACAACTATGAAAAGATTGACCACATCAAGCAGTGGAGTAAAACTGTGGAACAAACTGGATGTGGAACTTAAACAATGTTCAAACCTCAGACAGTTTAAAAACAAACATAAACAGATGATCTTTAATAGGTACAGGGATGAGGCGGTGCAACTTTCATAGGTGCATGTGCGGTGTTTCTGTAGTACTACGTTAGTCGAAGTGTAGTGTTTTGTTTTTGTTTTTTGTTCTTTTTTTAATTTTTAAAATTTTAGGGCTGTATACAGGCAGGTATGTATGTATAGGTGTCTATATGCACTGTAGGTACGAAGGTATGAATGTGGATGTATGGAGACATACTTACATACACAAACTAATTGCACTGCATATTGCATTCATGTAGCGGTATGTGTGGTATGTATGTGCACAGGGGCATATTACACGGGATATCCTACTGTATAATTGTTGCCATTGAGTTCATGGTGTTGTAGACTACAGAGGTAATGGTACAAAGGGCCAGTTTGAATAAGCATTGTGCTCCCCACTGCTCCTTCTCGAGCGCACTTTTTTTTTTTCCTTCTATTGTTTTTGTTTGTGTCATTTCTTCATTCTTTTTGTTCTTCTTGTGGGTGAGGAAGGTTTATTACTTATTGGTCATGAATCACTTTATTTTGCATATTTATTTTGTAATATATTTGATTTGATTTGATTTTTTTGTATTATTATTTTGGGTTATTGCAACTGCTGATCAAGAAAAATGAATAAACTAACTAACTATTATTATTGGGATCAGTCTTTAAATGTGGGTTGTCCAGTCTTTATAGGTTTCAGCTACACTCACTGAGTATTTTATGAAGACCAGGCTTTGTGGTTCCAGTCTTCAACTCAGTGAGTGTGGTCTTCAGGTTTGACCCAAGCTTTAGTGCTTAGAGAGCTCCAGGAGATGTTAGGAGAGTTAGGAGCCCCCTTCATCCGAATTCAGATTATCTGTCTGTGGACTGGACTGGTTACCTGTTCAGTCTGTCTCAGTGCATTCTGGGTGAGACTGCTGGTGCCCACCACACTCAGAAATCAGGTTATGAAAATATCCACGTGTTTATTATATTTATTTTTTATTTTTTTGCTACAGTACGAGCTGAACTTTGTGAGAGTGAATCCAGCCACAGTTCCTTATAGGACAGATTGCTTTGACCTCTTTAGAAGAAGGACTTGGACCACTGTGTGATTTTTACCTCATGTCTGCATGCTGCTGATTTTCCTTTGAAGTTGAATTAGTGAAGTGTCTGATTATGTCTCAATCTAACACATCTATTGTCCTGCAATCAATGCCCTGATTGCAGGAGAGACAGAAAATTTGCTTGGTAGTTTTAATAATGGAGCAGTATTCATCAGGGGACATTCACACATGGAAGTTGGCAAACCCTGCAATCCCTCTGCAGTGCAATCTCATGCTTATCACAACTAGAACATAGTGAAATATGTGGACTGAGGGCATCAGTGTGAGGTTTTATTTGGCAAACAATACAAATAGAGGAAATAAGCACCTTAAAGAGGTTTGTTGGTGAGAGGTCTGACCTTGATTGAACAAAATCATCTAAATGCCTCCGTCGACCAAACTGGAGCTTTTTCATTTTTTTCAGACAGAATTTTTAGCTTTTCACAAAGAACGGTACGAGCATATGTTGATGCAAATGATTAACTGCCTCACAAAAAAATAAATAAATAGAAAAGTGAATAAACTGAAGAAAAAAGAAAAGAAGAATCTGATTCATCTGCTCCATATACACAAGGAATTGTGGCTGCATTGAAAATGATATTTTTAAAAACAAATTGACTTTACATGAGCAATCAATGTCAGTCTCTCAATAATATATATAATACATGGAATTATTATAGAGAATTTAACCACATCAGCTGCCGTCTTAATGGCATCTGTTATTACAGCCATTCATACATGCAGGGGATGTTTCTAAAGCTAAAAGACTGTGAAAAGAGGACACCTACTGTTTAATACACAGGCCATGTGGGGTTCCCCCTGAAAATAATTTAATTTTCTTATTTCCATCAAGACAGAAAAACGGACCTTCATTTGATATCCTGACAAATTACGGGAACTAACACCCACGCAATCAGCAGTGGATGTAAGATGTAAGGCCAAGTTCACCATCTGCCACCAAGCATCCAAACTCTCCCAGGATATGACAGTGGATGAACCCTAGGTTCTCTTTGTGTTTACGTGGCTGTGTGTAATTGTAAATCTATTTCCATGAAAACTTTAGCAAGCAGAGTAAGAGATATAACAAATTTCAATAATCCACATGCTTCATTCAAAATGCAAACATACAAGATTGTGGTGGAAGTTATTGGATGAAAACTGCTGGAAGGCATCTTCTGGAGAACAGTTAAACCAAAGTCTGCACAAGAACACAAGAACTGAACCATCATATACTCTAGTCTATAGTCTTATTTGCAAAACAGACCTTGCTCATGACTCCATATGGTTTACATGGCAGTATGTAATAAAATGAACCAGGTAAGTATCTGTATAATTCAGGTTTTGGAAAGACAAAAGACAATGACTTTAATGTGGGACTATTCTGTAAAAAAAAAAAAAACACAGTCCATTTTTTTTTTACATTAAAACAAATCAAATTCTTTCTTTCTACAGTCCTCTTCTCTTCCACCATCCCATCCAGCTTCCAATATGAAATGAAGCGTGAGCTGCAGAATCATTCAGTATGACAATCAAGGCTGAAGTTTTGAGCTCCTTAGTCTAAAACCCCAGCAGTGCCCCCTGGAGGCTGCTCAGTGAGGCTGAAAATGTACAGTTTGTTCTCAGGGTGGTGCTAAATACAAGGCCACAGGGTCATTGAGGTGGTGTATTTTTAGACAATGTTTTGTGTAATTTCCCCACTGCAGGACTATTAAAGGTTTATCTTAGGTTTATCTTAACAAAAGGTGACTTTCTGTCTGTGGGTGGTGCATGAGGCCAGTGGTTCATCCTCTCAGGAGCAGAATGTGCTCAATGAGCAGATTAGTCAACAAGATGGAGTAAAAAAAAAAGAAAATAAATAAGGAAGAACTGAAAAGTATTTCAGAATAAAAACATAAGAAAATAAAACAAAGCATAAAGACTATATATGGACAATACGTTTCACCTTTGTGAAATTAGGGGGTGATTCACAAGACTGGAACCAAGCTATGACAAGACTGCACTGACATCTTATGATGTAAACAACAAAACCAGAATTACACAACTGGGTATCTCAGGTGTATGCCATTCTAAAAGGCATGTGTGCATATTTTCTGTGAACATATGGTCTGATTTTGTACAAACTGCTTGACTGTGGCACTCTAGAGGGAGGTACCAAACTACGGTTCATCCTCTGTGGACCACGAATAGCTACAGCAAATTTCAAGGTCATCCAGTCCTTATTTTCCAAGATTGTTGATAATGTTGATGAAGGAGGAGTCGTGGACAAACTGACTGACATACCAAGTCTTCGGCCCTGGTGCCACTGGGACAAAAAGTTTAGCAAAATGCATTTAGCAAAAACTAGGGCATGAACCTAGATTCATAAATGATTAACTGGGGCTGGAAGTGATTATTTCTGGCCTGGATAGTGTAAATGAAATCTGACTTTATTTTGCTTCTGTTTATCAGGAGGGAGATGATAAGATAATCCGGATTGTGAAAATTGCTGGATTACACAGAAAGTCATCACAATGAGAGTGATTGAGACTTTGCAAAGCGCAAAGCGCCTTTCTGTCTGACAAGAAGTTGATGCAAGTATAGATCATCGCGTCAGATATGGCAAAAAGTAATTTAGACTTTTTGAATTTTAACAGTTATTCCACACTAAGAGTTGGAACAATGGTTTCTGTAATCCTCACCCTTCCTTCATTCAACATGCAAGGCATACATGATTGAAAAGATTATGGTGGAAGTTATTTGATGAAAACTGCTGTCATATGTCTGCTGGAGAACAACCACATCACTTCGCTCATGTGCAGGACATGGACACTCTTTAACTAGAATCCTGAACCTTGAATTATGAACAGAAATCATCTCCGTTATCGCCGCTCCTTTTATCTGTCCAAACTAACAGAATCCATTCCATCTCAAGCTCATCAACTCATTTGTGAACTGCTGGAAATTAATTTCAGTCCAGTCTTGCTGACAGTGATAGAGCACATTCACTAATTATATTGTTACCATAGTGACAGTGTGAGACAAAGCATGGTGCCACAGCTTTAATTTCTAATGAACTATTTTTCCTTTTCAATAATATCTTTTATATCTGATTCTTTTAGCATGTAAGTATTGCATTCGATGAGGTTCTATGCACTGCAGTGGTCTCGCAAAGAAGCTGAAGCCTGCACATTTTAAATACCAACAAGAGGAATAAAATGAAATCAAGTGCACAGCAAGAAAGCAGAGTTTTTATGACTCAGGCCTGATTTAGTTCAATTAACAGAAAGTATTCAGACCATTCACTTTGTGACACTTTCTTGTGTTGTAGATTTCATTTTAAATGGATAAAATTGCCACTCATGCTCATCAAACGACACTCAATAATCCAAAACGAAAAAAGGAAAAACATGTTTTTACTTTTTTTTGTCCCAAACATATTTTTAAAAAATCAGGGCATACTTACAAAAGGAGTCAGACCCTTTGCTGTGGAGCTCCAAATGTGTCTAGAACTTGACTGGATTCCACCAGTGGCAAACTGAACTGATTAAAATTGGGATGAGGCACAGATCCAGATAAGGGTATAAAACCCTTTCCAAAGCTTGAGAACAGTGGCCTCAATAATGGTGAAATGGAAGAAGTTTGGTAAAATCAGGACTAGACCCATCCTGGACACCCATGTGGGGTCCAAATGGGCTGCACCTGTACTGATATGGAGGGCCACTTCAATTTTGTCCTCAGTCTCCATAGAGGCCCCACGTGGGTTAGCCCAGATGGGTTGATGATGGGCCCTTGAGGGGCTCCATACAGGGCCCATATGGGCCGCTTTCTCTCATTTGGGGCCTACAGGTATGCCTACATGGGTTGATGATGAGATCCAGCTAAGTCATATCTAGTGATCCTAAGGGCCCCACCAGGCATTTAAATGGGCAACATAGTAGTTTTGTTTTCATAAAACACAACATAGTTTGTGTTTTATGTTATAAAGAAAAATGTTTTATTGAAAATAATTAGAAAAAGTATTCCACACACAAAAAAAAACAGAGATCAGATTAGCCTTAGCATTTTTGTTCATCCTGTGGGGAATGTTAACAGGTAGGTCTGTTTACCTGAGTTGCTGATGTCAGATACACAGACAGGTGATGGTGACCGGTGGTAGAATTTTATATCAATATGTGTGACTAACTTCACCACAGACGTTAGCTTCAGTGTCTAAAACAACCAAACTAACTCGTGTACCAGGAGCTGCCTCCATGGGAGTCACAGCAGTCATGAATCCTGGAGCTGAACAGGGATAAATGACATTCACGCACACCAACTGAAGCAAAGCCTCCAGGCTAGCAGCTCAACTGGAGTCCGCTGCTACACTCTCACTGCAACACATGTCCAGCACATCCTTTTAATCATGGCTGTCAGTGTTTTGCTCATTCATTCATTCTTATGTGGGTAAGAAATAAGTGTGTGATCAGATGCATTATTTGCACATGATACAGGAGTTGGCTCAGTATCTGTTTTTTTTTTTTTTTGCTCCATCAGTAATGAATCTGTTGTCAAATCTTCATTTGGGGATTCCCAATTTTTTCCTGCCATTTTCACCAGTAACTGGTGACAAACATCACAGCTAATTAACCTTATTTCATTGAGAAACCTGCCAACATGCCAAAGAAACTAGTCTGTCACATGAAAGTGCTGCGTGCACTCAGCCAAAAACGAGACGAAAGACACTTCGCTCTGTAACACTGTTGTTCTGTCACATTGAATTGTTTGCTCTAGCAGCTTCAGTGACTCCAACAGAGTGAGGAGTCTTCGCCACTTATAACGCTCACATTACATCATGTCAGTCCCAGCTCTCATTCATAAATCTGTACTTTAAACGTGTCAGCAGTTTTAATAAAAGGGAACTTTGGAGCAGGTATTTGTAGCATGTAGCTCATAAAAATATATCAATGTAAAGATATGAAAGATTAAATTCTGTATTTTATATTATATGCTGCATGTATTTATACTGAGTATCTTAGGTAAAATAAATAAACTAATAAAATCTTTGGGATAAATGTTTTAGGTTGTGGTCAAAGGAATAAATGAAGTGAATAAAACAATAAATTCAGCTGCACTCGAGGTTTTACAGCCAACAGAAACTCTGGATTCACATTCAAAAAACTGGTGCTGAAATCCCAGACTGGATAAAATACTTTTTATCTAATAGCTAACTAACCTCAACCCCTGTACCATCTCTGTCCCGATCCTCGCTAAGTTTAGCTCAGTGTTTAGACGCTAAATATTAATACTGTGCATATTCTCCCTGAGTTCACTGACTGCAACATTTTCCAACATAAAATCAATGACAAAATATTCATGAAATATCTTAAAATACCAAATAAACACACAGTTTACAAGTGAAAAATGATGTGTATTTAAAAAAGAATACAATACACAAAGCCTAGATATTTATTAGATGCCTCTGTCACTGCCTTGGAGGACAGAGGCTGATTTCTAGTTCTGTTTCATGCAGTGTGTAATTGGTTTCCTATTGAAATGGACATCTAACAGTGCCTAATAAAGGCTGAGGGATCTCTCAGTATCTGCAGAACATCCTTGTGAACTCCACGCTCACGCTGACATTTAACGCTCAGTTATAGGTCCGTGTTGTGACATGCTGCAGCTGGAGGCTCCCTGAAGTCCCTAAAATGAGGTGGAAAATTACCTCCTACCTGGTCTCACTCTGACCAGCATCAGATTAGAGCACTTGATGAGAACGTCAGTGATTATGGAAGAAAGGTTAATTATTTTTCACTCTGATTGGCTAAGCACAGATCAACTACGGCAGCCTGGGCTCAGGTTTGGTGAAAGTCTACAGTAAACATGGCTGCAGGATCAATGATGGCTCATATATATATAATATATATATATATATATATGTATGTTCTGTTACATTCACAGTTCATAATGCTCACCCAGCTCTGCACCAATCAGCTCGCCACTGCCCGCCCTGACAGCAGCAACCCCACCACTCCCTCACTCATTTTGCTAGATAACTGTTAGCCAGCAAACGACAGGTACATGCATTGCACTGCTGCCACATGTTTGCCAGTGCTGACCATGATGAAGGTTAGCACTGAATTCAGGGCTGTCCTCCAGTCAGAGTCAGTGGGAACAGCCTTACATTGCCTTCAACAGGAGCAAGTTATTTATGTCACACGAAAAACTTCGTGCATATTCCTGTTTGTCAGTGACACAGTTGTCAGTTCAGTTTATGAAACAATGGTTAGTCACAGGCCTCTTGAAGAATGTGTATGTTTCCTTATCAAACTGTAGAGAGATGAATGGCTTCCTGGAACAGTAGGAAAAACACAAACTGTGTCTAAACACAGTGCTTGTTCCATCCAAGGTGACATCCTGAGACTAATCTGAAAAACCATATTAAACAGTCCCCCAAATATTAATACCATCGCAAACCTTTAACATACTGCGACTAATAAATACCACACCCAGCAAAGAAGACATATCATTGCAACTGGTCTTAATACCTGACCCATTACATTTTACACAACCTGTAAACTGACCTTCAAAGTTTGGGGTTTTTCAAGAGGTTTGATTGAACCTCAACAGACAACAAGCCATGAAAGCTGATCTGAGTGTTTATGTTTGCTTATAACCACACTGATAACAAAGTGCAAATATTAATACACTTTTTTTTTTGGCTTTTGTTTTTTTCCAGCATATCCCCCTGTCCTCAGTATGCCAGCAGCCAGCAGTAGTGTCAGTCTTCATGCCAATGATGTAACTTATTCAGCATTAAAAAAAAAAAAAAGATTGGTCATAAAAATGAATAGACACAGCCTCATGAATTTATTGGGAAAAGTAATACCTTTTAATGAGTTATGAGTTTTTGTTTTTTGTCTGCACCAAGTATACTGTACTGCATGACTCTGACCCCTTTTAAAGAAAGGTCAAACCACAAACTAAAGGGTAAATGTGCTGCTGCTCTTTATTAGCTATAAGATATGTTTATTTGATGGTTAAGTGTTTGTGTCTGCCGCTGGCTCTGTGCAGGATAAATATTAATCAAGTGCTCGTGCCTCCCAGTGAAACATGCTGATGATAGAGGGGATATCGAAACAGAAATTGAAATGGTGGAAGTGGGAGTGGGGAGTACTACTAGTACTACCGAGGAAGCCCTCCTTGGACAGATTTTTTTTTGGGGGGGGGGTTTGTGGGCTGATAAACAGAGCAGCCCAGGGCATGATGGGAAAGAAAAAAAAAAAAGCTTTGTAATAGCAGAGCATATCCCCTGTCCTCAAGTGCAGCTTACCATATTTGCATCTCAGCTGCATGTGCTTTGAAGATTCAAGGATTTCGGTGGGTCTGGACATGTAGCAGGGATTTCTGCTCCTTTATTGACAAACACTCTAGTATATGATGATGATAGGTCAGTATTTCAATTTGCTTTGTTCAATAATTTTGTTTTTTACTGTATATAGTCACACAGTATGTACACTTGAGGATAATTGGACTGCTGTGTTTGCTTATTTGCCCTGTCTATGTGGAATAGAATGACGGCAGAGATTTAGCTATTGAGTAATTAGAATGATTAAGCAGCGAAAGACTCATCTTATGCCATTACAATGACAAATCTCTAAACTTAAGGAAAGCTAAATTTAAAGTACCTTCATGAAGAGGGCAAAAAAAAAAAAAAAAATCAAAGCAGTAAAATGTGGAATGTTACCACCATGCAGAAAATGTGCACATTTTATGTGCGCAAGTTAATTATGCCACTTCAGAGGAGCTTGTGAAAGGATAAGGAAAGCTGCATAAATTTAGCTGTAATCCAGGCAGGCAGAACTCATTTGCAGGGATGGTCTTATCTGGGCACTGCAGCTTTCTCACAAAATTAACCTTGGATATTTGGGCCCAATTCAGCCAGCGTTTGATTCTCTCTCTCTCTCTCTCTCTCTCTCCCCCTCCCCCCCCCCTTCACTCACACACACTGTCTGCATACAACCCTACCCCCCCCCCTCCCCCCTATGTTCCCTGTTTGTTCTATATCTGTCAGTGTGTTACAATGTGCCTGTCGAAAGTTTATCATTGCAGTTTGTGATGAAATAAATACACATGAAAAAATGATTAGATAGATAGATAGATAGATAGATAGATAGATAGATAGATAGATAGATAGATAGATAGATAGATAGATAGAT
>JBBMJY010000005.1:19876823-19896313 GCA_037833715.1 Toxotes lorentzi
CACACACACACACACACACACACACACACACACACACACACACACACACACACACACACACACACACACAGCTAAACAAACAGACGACGTGCTTGGTGGTTTTCTCTGCAGAAGCTTACTGATCATTTAAAAAGTACACTCTGTTCATGCAGCTCATGTGTGAATGTGGTGGAATGGTGGTTCTGCTGCTGCTGCTGGGTGCATGGTGATGATGCTGGTTGTAAGGTATAGTGATGGTAGAGCTGAGAGTCCTGAATAATCCCTCACTGTGAAAAGCCCTGCCACTGGCAGCTCATTTTGCCTCTGTGGTATCAGTTTGTGTTACTGCCTCCCTCTGCAAATCACTGTCCCTCCAAAGCTGTTTATAAAGCAAGTGACAATACAGCCAAACACGGCCAAGGATTAATGCAAGTTAGCAGCATGTATATACTGTGATATTCTGATAGAGTTTTGATTGTGTTGTTGTATAACCAGAAAGTAACATGAAAGTATCTCCACTGGTAGGCTGCTGAGAAGGCCGTGAGAATTATACATCATGTACCTTAACGTGTGGCATTATCTGAAATTAAACTGCTGCAGGTAGAAATTACCTCTGCTTTAAATGAGTACTCTTGTCTCTTCTGATCTGATGTTCTTTAGCTGTTACAGTGGTAGAGAATAGGGTGACAGTCAACAAGAGCCCCCATCTGGACTCCCACTGTGGACATTCATGCAGCACTGCTCTATTTATTCAGTTCATTTGGAGTGAAGGCCTGAGCTGCAGCATAGAATCAAAGCTTTGTCCACAGTGGAAGAAGCACGAGCAGCTGCTGCCATGTCTTTGAAAAATGTACATCTACCAGCTTCTATCAGATCTTTTCTGTTCTCGAACTCATGGTGTTTCGAATTGTTTTGTTTTTTGGTTGTGTTTTTTATGCATATGGAAAATCCAAATAAAAACAGGAGGGAGCATTTCACTGGACTGACCAGACCATCCTACAAAAGTGCTGACTGAGCCAGTGGACAAAAATGTCAGCGAGCACAACTACAGATATAAAAATCACAAAGCAAATCAGAGATGCTGCAATGAATCAGAGGTCTGGAGCCAGGACAACACATAACTACTCTAAATATGGCAACATATAGATTTTTAAAAATCAGTTTATCTAGAAATTATTCTAAAGAAAACTGGTTCTTAGACACGATGACATGACTTTGTTTGGCAGTGTTTTCTAAACTGGGACAACGCAACAAAATCTGTCCATTACTGGTTTTATTAGCTGCAGCTTTGATCAGCACCATCTCAACTGCGTTTCCACCTCAGATAACTGTTCATTTAGCGAGCTAACTGCACCGGTTATTAATAACACTGACAGACACCATCTACTGCAGAGCTGTCTTGCAAGTGGCAACCATTAGAATCATTCCCATAACTGCCTTTCATCAGAAATAACACAAAGGACAAAGGACAATGTTACTCTCACATTTCATTTCACTTGGGAATAGGGAGGATGTCATGTGACTATTGTCATGTACGGATGGAGAAATGTAATTTACTAAATTGCTGGCATCTTGGAACAAATCAAAAGGTTTTAGGTAAACCTTTCCTGTGCTGTCTGATACGTGCTTCTCTGTTTTAGTTCATCCCGTATTCTTCATCAGTATTTATGTCAAAGTGAATCGAGAGGGAAGACAGTGGCCTCCCAGGCATTTATCCCGGTGCGATGCCAGTTCTGAGAAGCCAGGGAATCGGCTTCCTTTGGAAGAGCTGTCTAACAGTCAACAGATAAAGAGAGAAAACAAAGCTGAGGCTGAACCTAATGCCAGCACCCAGCTTTACTCAACCTGCCAATTAACTGATTGCTGGCACCGCAGCCACTTCCACCTCTTCCGTGTCACAATCTGCTTAAATCTGTTGTTCTCTCCACAAATTCAGCTCCATTTCACACACGTTTACCTTTTTAATTCAGAGGCACGTGCCGAAGCTGCTGCTCTCACCCACAGCAACTGACTGTCCTGACCCAGAATAGACTAGGAAAAACTAATAGGTTTAACCTTTGACCTCTGTAGGAGGCCATTTTGTTTTTGCAACAGTGTTAGGATGAACTTTGGGGAATACATTTTGGCTAACTGTCAGGCCCCAGAACAGCAAAAAGGTGTTCATCTTAAAGGTTCCTCTGCAGAACGTTTGACCTCTGCTGATACTATGATGGAGTAATGTTGTGGTGAGTAAGTCCTTCTTTAGTTTGTATGTGGAGCACATGGATATACATGTACATGCACAATCATGTGGATGATACCTCTGAGCAGACAGTTGTTACAGTAATATACCAGGAGATGAAGCAGTGCACCAGCCAAAAAAGAAAAACTGCCAGTGAGGAAATATAGATGTAAAAACAAACCAAAAAAAATCAGGATTCAAAATGGCTTAGGAAATATTTTATGAAGAAGGAAATGTATTCAATGTGTTTGTTCTGCTCAGTAACACTGAATGTAAAAAAATATTTTTTTTTTCTTGTTATTGTCCATTTGAGGGCAGCAAAACAAGATGAAAACACACTGTTACACACTATTTACACATCAGACAGACAAAGATCAACGCTGGACACAACATTAGCTCAGTTTGATCTCCACCAAAAATATGTTTCCTTAACTAAATGCTCCACTACTTTAAGCAGCTGTTTGGTGCCGAGCAGGTAGTTGTACGGTGAGTTAATATGAATTATTTCATTGAGAACAGCTGCTGCTGCTGCTGGAAACGAGGCTTTAGAGCGAAGTTGCAGCTGAAAACCAAAACAATGAATTTGAAACAGATTTTTTTTAAAAAGAAATAAATGTCTGTATATCTGAGGGGAACTGTAGAGCTGGGTAATAATTCTCTCTGGGTTTGTCACTGCAAGTGCGACCTGTCACTTTACACAAAGTCACTTGATGCATTGTTTATATAAAAGTATGAGTTAGTGCATTTTGTCACCTCTCAAATTCATCTTCAGAGCTCCTGTAGAGTCCTGCTCTCTGAGTTAGTAACTACTAAATTTAGACAGAAATGCAGGGAGATACACTTTATACTAAATGTCACAAACACTTAAATGAATAAAATGTGAAACTTTATAGATTCTTTAAAAACTATAAGAATTCTAGAGAAAAGGAAAATCTCCAATGTAAAATGAATCAATCCCTTTACTTTTAGTAGGAAGCTGACTGAGAAAATAAGCTTTTCAGGGCCTGTGAGGTGTGTGTGGGGGGGGGTGAATCAGTTCTGCTGAGTTAACCAAAAAGACTTGTTAGCAGAAGTATGAACATTACCTAGTAATATGTGAGAAAGCAATATGGCCCAGAGATCACAGGGAGAATGATACGGTATGTATATTCTATGATATTTCATTCTCTGTTTGCATGTTAAAATGACAGAGGGATGGTCTTTATTTGCTCTGGCTTACATCAGCCTCTGTGTTTGCTGTTAGTTCTACTGCCCTCTGCAGGACATCTGCACAGGAAACACCACATATCAACATGCACACACAACACACACGTAATATTTGCCACAGCTGCCAGTGGTACAGTAGATGCGCATCCTCTGCAGGATCTGTTTGCAGCTGGATGACAGATTAAATCACCTGTGTTACAATCTGATGACACACCACTGATCCTCTTACTGCCATAGACTAATACAAACAATCGACACAAGCAGCACTTCACACACACACATACACAATATACTGTCCCCTCTCTTAGTTAGTCTCATTCAAAGTTCTGCACAGAGCCATGACAATTAATCACACTATGCAACATAACGCACTCTGCATGGTGTTCCTTGGGCCTCTAAATGGGGTAAATAACCCCAGCACTCACCATGCAGGGAGACATTTCGTCAAACAAATATGATCAAAACAAAACTAATGACGTGTAAATTGTTTATGATGTATTCTGAAAGAGCAGGCCCAGCGCAATGTCTGGGAGTAATCATAGACACGAGAAAGACATAATCAGGAGGAAATGAATATGAACATAGGCAGAGCGCACTTTGACATTCGATGCGTGTATGTGTGTGTCAGAGTGGTCTGAAGGTGTGTGATACAAATGGCAGCAGGAAGACGTGTGGTGTCTTGCCATTTGTGCTCGCTGAGAAAAATGCTGTTTGAAGAGTGAATGAGTGACAGAAATGAAAAGCGTTCCTCCGTCTCATAAAAGAGCAATCACAATACTGAATGAAGGGTTATTTGTAAGAGAGGGGAGCTCGACTGAATTCCCTCAACTGGCTGCTATTCAACAGTGATTCAATAAATGAACTCCGAGGGCATCGTTACAATACATTTCAATTAGCTAACACAAACTGCTTACCAACAAAGGCTGTTAGAATGTACAGATTTATACATTACAGTTACAGGCATAAATAACCAGAAAGAAGTGCTGTATAAAAATGCCATAGTATGTCTTTATTAAACAATATAATGATCACAGTTACTATTATTACAATAATAACTGACAAGACTGTGGCTCGCGTGTGTGTGTGTGTGTGTGACACACACCGGTGTTGCTGCTGTGGTGCTGCTGTGGCAGCTCTATCTTTCCACATTGAGTTTGCCTTTAGCAAAACAATGGCCATCAATAATAATCATCATCCACTGTTGATGAACGGTCTGAAAGAGAAGAGTTGTAACCAGAAAGCAAGTCATGTGACTTTTGTTTAACCTTGTTCAGAGAGAGAGAGAGAGAGAGCGCACCAGTTAACTCCTGCCCTTCATCTAATGTTGTGTTAACTTATTGACATAATATAATTATAGCCTACATTGGGTTTCTGCCGTGATTACATAGTACACATGTGGCCTCCACGTTCTCCTTTAATAACATGCAATTGTTCAAAAATAATTTGATTTTTTCCATGTCTGTGTCATACTCAGATAAAGCACAGACACTGACACTGTAGTGAAAGGCGTCAGTTTTCTGTAATGTTGCTGGTATAATGTCAACAGTCACTTTTGCCTAGAACCACATGTCACGTATGAAAACAGTTGAGACGCTGAAACTCTAAACGATGATGTGCGCCTCACACAGGCTGTGTAGCTGCTCTAAGCTGTTAACATGGGCGCCGAGATGAAAATCAAGACCACACCCATCATACAGAGGTGAGGTAAGCAGCTCCCACGATTCACAAAGCATGTCAGGTCAGAGCAATGGTATAAAACCATTTCTAAAGTGGTCCCAGGAGCAGTTTTTGATTTATAGACCAACTGACCAACAGACAAACTGAGTCATAAAGAACTACACCATCTTCAGCGACAAGGAACAAGGAGTCCTGCAGAAGATTGTCTGGCCCCAACAGAGCCCTGATCTCGAAATCGTGGAGAAGGTCTGGTATTACATGGAGAGACAGAAGACACAGAGACAGCCTAAATCCACACAAGAACTGTGGTAACCTCTCCAAGATTCTGAAGCAATCTGTGAGGCTGCAGATTGCAAACAGCTGAACACCACTTCTCTCACGGTGGTTTGTCCATTATGGGCTACTGTACAAACATGGTAGTACAACAAAGCGGACCTCCATGGAAGGGGACCTGCTCCCTATGCAGAAGGCCTCATTCTAAGCCATCAAAAACAAACGATTTTTAGTTTCAGGTAATTATACGCTAATTAAAACCTAATTTAATTCATTAAAGGGGAGCCCCTTTAATGAATTAATGGTTCTCAAAACATCTTGCCAAAGGACTGCAGTTGAAAATTAGCCAGCTGGCTAACACTGGCACATTTACAGAAACATTTGTAGAAGCCCTTTGGCAGCAATCACATCTTCAAGTCTTCTTGGGTAGGTCTGTACAAGCTTTTTAGACCTGGATTTGAGCAGTTTATCCCATTTTTACTTGCAGGTTCTCTCAAGCTGTTGGATTGGACAGGGAGTGCCTCTGCCATCTTCAGGTCTCTCTACAGATGTTCTGTGGGGTTTAAGTCTGGGCTTTGGCTGCGCCGCTCAGGGATAGTCAGGGATGTCCTGTATCTAGTCCAGCGTTGTTTTAGTTGAATACTTCAGGTCACTCTTATTCTGAAAGGTGAACTGTTGTCCCAGTCTCAGGTCTTTGAAGCAGGTTTTCTTCAAGGACCTCTCTGTAGGATGGTATTAGCCAGGTGATGAGCAAGTTATATTTTCATTTCATCAGACCAGACAGTCTTTTTCCTCATGCGTTGCTCTCCTTTAAATGTCATTTGATAAACCCCAAGCAGACTGCCAGATGTCCCTTACTCACAATGGCTTCTGACTAAACACTGAGCAGCTGATGTGGTGGTGCTGAGATGGTCCTTCCAGCACGTTCTCTCATCTCTGCAGAGGACTTCTGAAGTCCTGTTGGAGTGTTGGGTTCTTGGCCACCTCCCCGACCAAGTCCCTTCTTACCTGGTTACTCAGACTGAGTAGAAAGAGTCCTGGTTTTTCTAAAGTTCCTCCATTTCACAATTATTGTGGTCACTGTGCTCCTGGGAGCAATAAATAAATTAAATTCTTTTTTTTTCACACAATAAAGTGTGAAAAAAATAAAGGGATCTGAGTAGTCTGAAGCCACTCTATATACTGTATACTGTATATATCCAGATGATCTCTTAAAAAGGAAACCTTCTGTCAAACAGTTATGTTACACAAGGGGGAGGAATAAAGGCCCGAGGTGGAAAATCAACCAAAATCCACTTAGTCTTCTATTTAAAACAAACCATTCAAACTAACTAGACTAATTTCCATTGAGTATTGACTGTATTTCAGACCAAGCAGATGGATCTGCCCTGAGATCTGACAACTGATACTTTCCTCATATCAATACAGAAATAAAACCTGAAACACATAAACGTCAGGTTTAGCTTTTAGCAAACAATCAACATAAACTTCAAATGACATAACAGAGCAAAGGGCAGTCAGGTTTTTAGCTAATGTCTTCTGGTTCAAGCTTAACATACAGCTTGCAGATATGAGTGGATTCATTCACATCTTCTCTTCCAACTTCAAAGATATTTTTGACCAGAAACCACAAATGTCTATAGAATATTCCTTTTTTTTTTTTTACATTTTGTTCATATATGTAACTGTTAAAATCCATTTTCTGTAAATTTGACCTCACCACATGATTGTCTAAATGCTGTTTCCAGAACTAGGTGTGTCCCTGATAGTATTTATGGATGGTGGTGTTATTCTCCAGGAACCGTGTCGGTCCACCCCACTGTGGGCCCCCACACAAAACCAGAGCAGTGTGGCTCTGCAGCTGCTGTGCGACGTGAAAAACCAAAGCCAGCCCCTGCCAAGACAGTGAATTACCAGAGCTAATCCCACAGGCGGAAGCTGAGGATCTTACAACGGAGAACAAAAGCTCTATTTCCTCTCTGACGGAGGTGCAGACACAGCAGAGGTTTAGCAGGGTCCTCAGGGTGCTGCCCAGGAGGGTTTAGGACTGGACGAAGGCACAGACACACAATGTTTTTGAGAGCGATGATAAGAAAACACTGAAGACTAGGAAAGCAAGAGAAATGGGTGGTGAAATATAGAGTCAAGTCAGGTTTATTTGTTGTAACCCTTTAACGGAGCCATCATGATGCAATAAATGACAACAGCCCTACTAACAAACCTTTGTGGCAAATAAACTCCCGTTTTAAAGGACAAAAGCTGGAAAAAGTGTAAGCAACAGTCACGTATAGAGAACATATGTGTCACCTAGCTTAGCCAGAAGACTGGAAGCAAGAGAAAGACTGCCTTTCTTTAAAAATGAAAAATACACCGAACATCAACTCAGTGCTGTATCGCGTTAGCTAACAAGCTTGTCATTTGCTAACTGCCTATAAAACCAAAATATTCATGTGTTGCAATGTGCAAATA
This sequence comes from Toxotes lorentzi, assembly GCA_037833715.1. Classification (NCBI taxonomy): domain Eukaryota; kingdom Metazoa; phylum Chordata; class Actinopteri; family Toxotidae; genus Toxotes; species Toxotes lorentzi. The sequence goes on from JBBMJY010000005.1 coordinate 19,884,649, forward strand.
AAACAGCTCTGGATTCCTTTGCAAGGCGAGGCTTGGCATGTCCCATTTGTCCTGCAGTGGAAACAGACACCAAAAATGTCCCACTGCTCCTTTAAATTAATTGTTGAACTTTTTGGGTCACAAAAGAGAACTGGTATCAACCTTGTACGTGTTATACCATTTCAAATGTAAGGCCTGTACCAAAAATGTCTTTTCTGAATTATTCTGAATTATGAGCTGTTGTTATGAGTTGTTGATAGATGTGTTTTTTGCATAAGACAAAGCCAGGCTAGCTGCTTCCTGTCTTTATGCTAAGGTAGGCTCACCATATCCTGACTCTGTATTCCTGTAAGAATGGCTACAGAGGGTCAGAGTGTTCCCACTCTTATAATTTTAAGGCCATTGGTTCCACGTTGCGGAGTGCAGCAGACTCATACTGTATGTAAGTGGTTGTCCTCTCCCATTTCAATGCCCCAGTCCAACTCATGCGATGCTTTCACTCTCCCGCTCTGCTCTTTTTCCTGCCTGTCCTCACAAAGGTCTCTGAAACCCATAACAGAAAAGCACTGTGTTGCTAAGCAGTTCTCAGAAAACATTTACTGTAATCCAACACAACATCTTTCTATTAAATCATACGTTGCAATGTGCCATGCTGCCAGAAGTTAATTTACCATGCGCAGACATCCCGCCCTGCTCTACCTGTTTTGATATTGATGTAAATGGCTGTGTTTGAGGGCTTGAGGAAACATGATTTCTCCATACAATCTGTGGGTGCAACGGATGGATTTTCCCCTGCAGGAGCTGAATGAAGAAAAAGAACATTCAATATGTAATTACCTTCCATAGACATCATCACGGTCTTGTCAGGAATTCAATGTGCAGCCATGACACTGGCGGTTTAATGCAAAAGAAATAAATGTTTGTTTGGCTTTGTGGAGGAGGGCAAGAACCACCTCAGCTTCATCATAAGAAGCAGGTCAAAACCCCATCTGATACCGGGAGACGACTCACCATGCCAATGAGTTCCTGTCGAAAGGCACACCCACACACACATACATACACACACGCGTGCTCTCTCTCCCCACCAGCTACATCTATATGCGGTATTTGTAATGGTTGTGTGAGACTCTGTCGCAATATATTTTTTATTCTTATTAACTGCATGGGTGCAATTTATTTTCCTCTCAGGCAATGAAGGTGGTTAGGAGTGAGGGAAACTCTGGTCGGAGCTGATAAGCCTCTGCTCGCACACAGGCCTGCTGGAGGGACCAGATTTACCAAGAAGACAATGTCCACTAGGTCAGATGCACACATGCACAAGAAACACACACATATGTAAATACACACTAATTTGTATAAACTATGCTTTTAAGGACATCAGCTACATTTTGACAACAAACTTTTACATTTAAATTCAAGGAAAGGGCCCGTGGTTTTCAAACTCAGTCTAAACCAGACACATAACTCAGCAGCTACATTGCAGAGATTTTAGAGATGGAGGCTTCTCTCCTACAAGGAGATAACTGGGAGGAAGTGAGGAGAAGAAGAAAACGGATCAACTGGAGGAGACAAGGAGCTGAATTGTATATTACTATTAAAAGCTCATAAATCTCATGAAATTTAGTCTAATACAAGTTAGTTATGATGAGCAAAAGACTACTTTTTCATCTCTATTTATGACAATTATGGGGATTGGGCTAACCGTAACCCTTCTACCACATCCCAAAGGTGTTCTACTGGATTTAAGTCTGGAGCCTGGGGAGGCCACTGTAGTTCACTGAACTCACTGTCATTAGAAGATGGTGAACTGTGGACATGAAGGGATGAACATGGTCAGCAACGATACTCAGACAGACTGAGACACTCAGACCATGACTGATTGGTATTAAGGCCCAAAGTGAACCAAGAAACCATCACAGCACCACCAGCAAGCTGGACTGTTGACACAAGGTTGGGTTTCACGTTGTTGACTCCAGACTCTGACCCTACCATTTGCAGCCTCAGCAGAAATCCAGATCCAACAGACCAGGCTACGTTTTTCCAGTCTTCATCAGTCTGTGTCCACTGCAGCCTCAGGTCTCTGTTCTTAGCTGACAGGACTGGAACCTGACATCTCTGCTGTTGGTTCATTCTGAGATGCTTAGAGTGGTTATCTGGCAACAATCAACAATCATGCCACAGTCAAAATCACTGAGATCAAAATTTTTCCTGGCAGCTGGCACGATGGAAGCACTTAAACCCTGTCCCAAATTCAGTCCTAATCCTAATTCTAATCCTTACCCAAGACCCACATCCCTTCAAAGACATCTACTGTGAATCCTGTCTCTTAGTCCTGATCTTATTACTGCAGAAATCAAAGAGCACATACACTTTCTATACATTCTTGCACGCTAACATTCAAATCATGCATATCACTGTGACATCACAGTCATAGAAGTAATTAGCATTTCTGATCAGGTAGCGAGTGGTGATGATTACCTTGCATGGTTTATGAGCATCATCCCCAAAGTTAAACCCTCCCAAAGTCACGATTATTCAGCTGAGCTGCCTGTTTGTTTATAGGAGGAGGCCAGAAACAGCAGTGTAATGATAAGGGAGAAAAACTTCAGCTTGCAGTGCACAGTCAGGAGCACAGAGTCATCCACAGAGTGAAAGAAGCACTGCACTGTCGGAATATGACAGCCAATCCATCAGAGAAATGGAGGCTGTGTCTAAAGTGCCAAGGAGAGAGTGCCTGGAAGTTTTATAAATAGTTGCACCTTTTAAAGGAAATTGGAAGTTGTCAGACACATGCCATCTGCATTTTTTTGTGAATATCTCCAGTAGAGGCACTCTTTGAACATGACTGAAACATCATAACATACAAAGTGGCAGAGCTGAAAGCCTATGTGGAAACGATTGGATCTCCCGCTGCACTAAGAGGAGTCTATTCATGGCCCAATGACACAGTGTCAAGGTGCCAGGGCTAATGAATAGAGTTTCCATGACATCTATTAACCTTGCATACACTTATGCTGTATATGTGTTTGTGTGTGTGGGGGGGGGGCCGAGGGTTTGTGTTGCTGTGTGTCGTGAACATCTATATTTATGAGGACGTCTGAGAAAAGTCCTCTAAGGGGACTTATCCTTGTTCTTTGAATGGGGACAGTTTAGGGTTTAGACCTTAGGACTTAGGGTAAAAGAACTGAAAGGCAAATTAATGGTGAACGTAAAAGTTAAGGCAGCACTCGACAAAATGAGAGCAGGTTGTAGTTGCTGAGCAGTACTCAATCCAGATAAAATATGTAGCTTTTCTTGCAAAGCCATTTTTTTGTAATCTGTACTCTCTGCTCTTTTTCTCTTCAAAAATTCAATTACATATGTGACACCCGAAACCCTCCGAGTGGTCTCAGGGTAGCTGATTGAACAGTTTGGAGTAAGGGATTTAGAAAGAGTGACAAAATGAGTAGCTGGAGCCAATGAGTCACAAAATACTGAAAACATTTGTAGGAAACTGTAAATAAACTGTGAATAAAATGTCTCTATCCAGTCAGCATTTCTATGTTAGTAAGTGGGTGAGTACCTTATTTAATACATTCAGCAGATCAATAAACTGTTCCCACACACGGCAACAAGTCAGCAACATCTGTACGACACAGACTCACAGGGAATGTGTAACTTAACCCAGCTCTCTGCGTAAAAGACTCCATGAACTCCAAAATCCTGCTGGCATGAAGAAAGTGTTTAGTTCACTTCTTTAGTTCTAGTAAGTTCTGCCTCACTCAGCTAATATAGTTGTGAGTCAGTTTTGTTCTCATGCACTCTCATGAATGTGGTTTTAGTCTGGTTGAACTCAGTGATAATGAGTCAGAAAAGTCAGGCTTGAACAGTCCTGCCACCCTGGTGGACCAGATCAGTCATCAAGGAGAGAATCCTCTTCTTCCAAATGTTCATCAAAGTTTAAATGCAAACATTTTATAGCCTTCTTATATACAACTAAATATCATCAACACTGCACTGCATAACAGAACAGCCACAGTGCCAGTGTACTCAATGTAACACTAGCAATAGTTGAACCGTACCCAATTTAAACCAGAAAAATACTCTCAACATGTCACAGCAGTAAAACTAAATGTGTGTAGTTCACACATCTGCAAGAAAAAAAACACACACACACCAGCTACACCACGTCCTGGCAGTCAACACTGAACACTGTGCTTAGCTGCGTTAACTTAGCTGAAAGTTCACCCACCAAGACCCTCATTACACAGGTCCCTGGGTTGAGTGTTTCACATTCACAAACAAATGCATCAGCTTTGTACTGTTAGTTGAATTAGTTTCTCCTCAGTTCACACGTTCTGTAGGTCAGCTCTTGTTTTTCTTGCTCTGTACCTCCAGAATCACTACCTGAAAGAGGAGGGACTGACTTCACCTCTCCAACAGGACTGCTGTATCGCCTGATGTAATAAACCCACATTTAAATAAAATGACAGTGACAGTTAAAATATTTGCAAATCAGAAAGGAGTGGTATAATAAAAACACTGATAAAATATAAAACTAGGAAACTTCTTATTTCTATTAGGTTACATGTCATTTTTTTGTATGTGCAGAATTTTTATATGATCTCATAACATCATTAGATGGCGCTTGGTCTTCTGGGGTTCCCCTTTGAGTGGAAGGCATACATGGTATACAGGACAGGAAGCCATTTTGGTTATTGACACTGGCACTGACAATATTATTCCATTAAGGCTGATTTTCTTTCTAAACTCTCTACAATCAAATGCCTTCTGACTGCTGATGAACAATCACTGATACACTTGTCTGACTTTTTACCTGATTTATTACCTTGAGCCCAAAGCAACAAGCTTCAGCTGTGAGTGTTTGGTGGACATCAGTCGCCCTGAGTTTCTCCTCTCAGGCCTCTCACAGTGTGTCTGACCTTAGAGGTGAAGGTTGTTGGAAATGTCTGGAGCCTGAAAGACGAAAGGTTAACAGTTTCATAAAAAGGCACAACAACTCAATATCGAGACACAAAGCACTGTGTGTAAAGCACTCTTTACAGTAAAGATGCAAACACAACTTTATCAAACAGTATCAGGTTACAGTTAGAAATAAAGCATTTCCACTTCCACAAGTGTTGCTTTGTTCATATTGACATTCCAGCTAGCTTCATGCTAAAATGTTTGATGCCTGACTGCACATTATTATATTCTCCTCACTACCACCCATCTCAGATATTAATCACAATCACTCTCAAGAGAAGAGAGTATTATTGAGGATACTACACACCACAAGCACATTCCCTTCATCTTACTGTTAGCAACTTTCTTTAGCTAACATCAGCTAATGTTAGCTAATTTTAGCAAACTTTAGATTCTCTCACTCTGACAGCTGCCTCTGGGTCTTTATGTTGAGGCAGGGGCTAAGAACACAAGGACAGGACCCAAATGCAAACACACACTAGCAAGCAGATTCAGTAAAGATATTTTATTAACACAAACTGGCTTACAGGCTGACAGGTGGAGAGTCCAGACAGGCCAGAGCAAAACTCAGGAAATCCAAAATCACAGGGGAAAAACTCAGGAACATGAACAGAAGCACAGGGAAACACAAAAGAACCAAACAGGAACAAAACAGAACAGCCAACACAGGATGTAGAACCATGGAGAACACAAGGGACCAACACAGATGAACTGATGATGAAAAAAGGGAACACAGAGGCTTACATAGCAGGCAGAAGTAATTGGGAACAGGTGAAACACATCAGGGCGGGGCAGACAATCACAAAGGCGGGAAAAACAGGAAGAAACACCATAACTAATGCACAAGGAAGGTGATTTCAAAATAAAACAGGAAACACCAAACAGTCTGGGAAAACAGAGAAACCAAACAAAAGAGTAAAAAAAAAAAAAAACGAGTCACTGAAGACGTAGGTCTCTGTTCAGTATCCTCTGTGATACCACACAGTGACTATAACATTCTGTTGTCTGGAGTCTCTTTGACTGTCACATTCACGAGTCTCATTTCATGTCAGATCATTTTATTTCTGTCACAGTGCAACTGTGCTCTGATGACACGTCACTGAAAACAACAGTCAAATTACTATTTTATAATTGTTTCAGGTCCCTAATACAAATATCGTTTCCAGCCGCAGGACTTGAACCTACAAGGTGTGAAAGGTTTTTTTGGTAATATTGGTAATTTGGTAATATTTTTGTCAGTTAAACTAAAAGGACCAGAACAGACAGATTTCAGATAATACAAAAATGTTCTTGCATGAGGCCCTATGAATCCATAGGTAACTGAAATAATTTTAATTGTCTTTCCATAAGGACTCCCGGAACCCCTGACAGACTCCATGGGAGTCCATAAGCCCAGGTTTGACAACCACTGTATTAAATAGTAAAACATTTTATTAAATGTTCATCAAATTGCATCATCAGATTCCTTTTACACTTCTTTAAATATAATTTGTTCTGCATACCTCAGAAGTAATTGGTTACCAGTGAACATTTTATTGTATTAAGACATCACCAGGCGCTGCCAGTGGGGTAGTAATACAATTCACTGTCTAGGATGAAACGTAAAGGCACTTTCATGAAAGATAAATGCAGAACATGGTGTCACATGATTTACACCACATGAATGGATAAATATTCCAATTTAAATGCAAACTCTGGAGGTGCAGGGAGGCTGTAGATCAACACAGATGTTTTGGTACATTTTACCACAGCATTCATAAATAACATCCAATGTAATTACTCCTCTTCAAATGAGGTTTTAAACCTTACTTGTCATGGTGCGTCTTTATAGTAATGTTTTTATTTCCTAAACCCTGTGTTATTCTTGCTCTCAGTGTAATTGCTTCTGTCCTCTGGTTCATCAAGCTGACTGATATCTGTGGTGGGACACTTTCTCAAGATCTCAGCTCTCTGCTCTGAGCCTGCACAGCCTTTTCTACGGCTGCTCTTAAATCAAACTTCACTAAAGCCAACGCCATCGACTTTTATCGTCTGCCGCACTTCACTCTGCCCCTCAGAGGAATGGGCTGAGCTTAATTTTCACTATGTGTACAGTATGTTTGTGCACCTCATTTGTCCCGTTTCAATAACTCAAGCACTTTTTTTATACCTTTGAATGTACCAAATAAACAGTAGAGTCCATGTGTGATCATCCGCATGTATTTTTTTTTTTAATTGGATACAGAGTAGCTCAAATCCCTGTTTTCCTGAGTAAAATGTTATCACTGTTTGTCATCACTGTCTGCACAGACACATCTGGAACTTCTGAACCACTCCACAAGTCTGGCACTTCTAAACAGACCCCGCACACTGCTGCAGATGAATCTTGTGTACTTGGCTTTCATGTTTTATTCCCAGTGATGAAGGCATGATTATTGGATAACAATTTAAATTTGGGCTTAGCTAATGTTAAGAAAATAGCCCATATTCACACCCACTGTCCTTCAAGTGACATTTTATGCCAAATGTTTTACGGAGAACCAAAGTCTAAAACTGTAAAGGTGTGTACAGGCAGAAAGGCGCCAGATGTGTGAGACGTGTGTGTTGCTCAGCCTCAAATTTTGCAATTGCATCTATCCATTTACTTTGTATGCAATCAAGCCTTCTCTAAAATTCACCTCACCTTCTGTCTGTACATTTAGTGGCATTTGTGAGTTCTCTGGACTGAATATTCACTTCCTGTTGTTCAGGACACAGTTTGGATTTCACTCTTTTCATTCTTTTCTGTTGGAAGGACAAAAAAGAAAAACAGACCCTAGAATTTTATGAGTTTTTACACTATAAGGCTGAGCCTGAGAAAGTGGTTGGATTGAAAAAAAATAATAAAAAATTTGCTCCACAGGCTCACTCAGCATGATTCTTGTTCACAAATTGCATCCTCAGGAGGCCCGGTTGTTGCCAAAAACCCCTTGTGTGGAATTAAATGTCTCATCTCACCTAATGTTTAGAAGGTTGCCTTTACTTCTCTGCTCTATATTGCATCACTCAGCAACTGAGTGATGCAAACTTTGCTCTGCTTGGAAAAAAAAAGTTGCTACCCAGTGAGTTTAATTCTGTTAAATTTACACCTGGACTCACAAACTTTATCACATTCCAATTTCAGACCCATTACTTGTCATATTCCCTACAAACACTATCAGGCTGCATCACAAGCTCCCTGTTGATCAAAGCATGGGCAGGAGAGAAAAGGATGAAAATGCTGATAGGGATGATGACAATGATGGCTACCGTGATATCTCCAAAGTGTTTTGATGCAAGCTGATTAAAAAAAACTACCTCCGCTCTCCAGCACAATACAGGGCCATTTGTCATCAAGCAACGACAGGTGTAATCATCCTTTTTGCTTGCCTGCCCCATCAGTCTTCCCCTTACCATGTATCAGGATCAATCTAGGCTCATTTATTTTAATCGTTCCTTATTTGCTAAAGTGGCAAAGTCAAAGGAGGACAATAGAAACAAAGCATACAGATTTATGCAACTGCATCCTTCTAAGGGAACTTTCCCATTTCTTCAGTTTTCAACAAAAAAAAAAACAAACAAAAAAAGATGACATTATATTGTTTCCAGTTTTTTTTGTCCTTTCCATTTAAATACATGATGGGTGCAAAATTTTTGAAACACTTCAGAATGTAACTGTACAGTGTATTGGGTTGCATTAGATTGTACCAATAAAGTGTAACCAATAAAGTGGCCATATATATAAATATATATCATTCTCAAAAACATAAAGCTTTATTGTTGTGTGGGAAGTTGTGCTGTTATGTTATTGCTGTATATTATCTCTGTTGTTTGTAGTGCTTTAGCTCTTCTCTGTTGTCCTTCTCTTCTGTTGTTTTTATTGGCATGTTTTTGTGTGCTTAAACATAGAGTTGAGCAAGGATAACCTGAAAAGCCTGGATGTATTTGATATCTGGGTATTAGGCTTTGTTGGGCTGCCAGCCAATATTGAGAGCTGAAATTCTGTATTTCATCTACAACAAAAGCAACTACTGTTGCACCAGCCAGGTGAAAACAACAAGATAATACAGATTACAGTTTTTCTTCATTGCTGACACAGTTTTTTTTTTTTTTTAAGTGTTCAAGTTGCCAGGTGCATTAACACTTTTCTCCAAACTACACCTTATCTTTTTACAAACATAACACAAACATGCCATAATGATACACTGCTGTTAAACTATTCATACACCACCATTCTGAAACCTATCCTATAATACAGCACTCAGCAATTAAATGATAACAGCTGAGATGTTAATCCTGCAAATTTTGGCAGATGTACATTCAATGTCAGCAACACGGCGACACTGCAAATGGAAGAAGTACAATAGAATAACTATTATTCAGCAGAAATAGTAAATTAAAGAGCAAGTGATGCCTCTACCATGCTTATTTTTTGTCTATGACTCTAAACCTTCAGTAATTGGGATGTTGCAGGTATACATGTTAATGTATCTCTTTGTGAGAATACCATTCTACTGCTACAATTATTCAGTACGTTTACATGTATACTTTTTTCTTTGTCAGTAGTTGTATTTCACTGTGTTGGACACCAATACCAAACTGAAGTACAGTAAAGAGATGCTCTTACAATTTATAGGCTATTTGTTGCTTTTTTTCACTATCAGCAACAATGTGACGTAATTGTTCTTAGTAGCAGGTGGTGACAGTATTCAGCATTAAGCTCTAAGTCTTGACACATACAGTAATTGTAGGCTGTCTTTCTAAATGCTGATGCTTCCATATGTAGTTCCCAAAACAGAAAGGAATACATAGATATAATCCAGTATAGTATTACATTTATAAAAGTAAGTTCCAAATCTCAAATGTTAAATCATTCCTAACATTATTATTATTATTATTATTATTATTATTATTATTATTATTATTATTATTATTATTATTATTATATATTTAATAATTTCTAATGCAGCCATCCTGTGGCTTCATCCTTAAGTGTCCCCATGGTAACAACATCCAGTCGTCTATACGTCACAGCTGAGTTTTCCATTGTCCACATAACATGCTGCTAAAAGGAGACCTGCCTCGTTCCTTGTAGTAAAAACGTACCACAAAGTGAGTGCTTCTTTCCACACTGTAATTTTCCTCTAACATTCAGCACGGTTTTGTGCTGAATGAATGTTAGATTTGCCGGCGCACCCGTTAAACAACATTATTTCCTCGAACTCTTGCTAATTAGCAGCTAGTCGGCTAAGCTAACCCAGCTACGCTTTGCGACTAGCACTTTGTGTTGCTAATAATGCTAATACTGCTTTGTTGGACGTGCAGTTTGGCACTTTTAGTTTGTTAGTGTCAGTCTAATCTGAATCTTAAATGATACTCTCACATTTATATCTGTGTGATGCAGGCATACTGATTTACATAACAATGCCGTAATTTTGAAGTGAATGACAGCAGCTAATGCTAGTCGCAATGAGCCATCTTTTAACCTTGCTTGGTGAGGTGGCTACGCAACTGCAGCAAATGTGAGGTTGTTTGACGACGATAGAATTACTGCGTACACTCAGACTTGTTGGGTGAAATGAGTCTGTGTGGTTAATAGTGGTGGTAAACGCAAGACGTTGCTAACAGCATTGTAGCATTGCGCAGCTTTTTGATAGCTGCACAAGCGCAGCGGTGCTCTTTGTTTGCTAACAAGCCGCTAATACTAAACGCAATGTGCAGGTGAGGAGCCTTCGTGAATCTCATATTTGTCCCAGTTCCTGTGTCGGAGAAGCTGTCGGGTTAAGTCCGTTTAAACTTGTGTTACGCCTTTATGCTGTTGGCGTTGAACTGAGTAAAATGTAAATAAATATACGTCGCTTTTTGTATAGGAATTAGGGTAAATTAAACCCAGAACCCCTTCAAATCCGTGACAAGAACTAATGGAAAGCAGAGCAATAGTCACCACAGTCAGGAGCAGAAAAACTGTAAATGTTTGGCTATAACGGAAAACATAAGTACCATTCTGTTTTTAGTGCTGCTTAAGATGCTGTGTATTATTTAGGTTACAGTGTGGCATTGGCACAGACCGAGTTTACAGTAATGATAAACCCAAAGACTAAGAAAATGAGATGCAGAGATGAGAATATGCCTGAGAGTTGCTGTGCCACTCTTTTCTTGTGTGTGTTATATGTGGATTCTTAGTGGTCTCCGCGGGTATGCCACTTCAGTTCTACTGGCATGTAGCACTTCTAAACAGAACAGCATGCTGCTCATGTTCCACTGGCAGGTATTAATTCCAGCTGACACACAGTTTGTATGATTTGTTGCTGCTGTGGGTCACAAATGGCAGACACTGCTCTCCACCATCATATACTAATAATATGTAGTCTTTAGTGGTGTGGCACCTCACTTTGAAAAGTATTATGCTGCTGCTTTTTGCTTTGCATATTGCGCTAAAACAAGAAAGGGCCATTAATGTTCCTCTTATGCCATATGTCTGTGAAGATTCATCCTCAGTCATATGTTGTAAAGCTGATGATTATGATTATACATTATGTGGAACCAAGGTTTAGCTAAGTTTTTGCTCCTATTCATTCATTAAAGGCCTGCGTAAATACAGAGTGATGTTATAGTCAAAGCAGTTTGTTTTGTTTACATGCTACTTGTGTTTACATGCTGTTGCTAATGTTGGTCAGTGGTGTTCACCATTATGAAATAGCATACTGAGAATACCAGCTTTGTG